>JAPFBL010000020.1:1342500-1580000 GCA_026182355.1 Hermatobates lingyangjiaoensis
TGCATTGTTTTTCGTGAAATTATTTTTAATATTATTTAAATTAGTGTTATCCTAACTATTTTTTTTGAGCTTTCAATGAACACAAGTGTTGTGAGATTGCAGTTATACCCCAGATACTTCACTACTTTTATGAAGAGTAACTTTTCTGGTTATACTGTGAAAACTAATAATTAATTATCAATTATCTAATTTAATAAATATTTTTTTTTTAAGAATGATATCGTTTAATACGTTTTAAAGCACAGAGTGAAATTTCAAAAGAATTGATATTACTTTATTATTCTTATGAATGAATGTCTTAATGTAATATTAATTGAGAATTAATAAAAAGAAAATTTAAAAGGGAAAAATTGGATTGTATAACAAACAAGTGATAGCAAGGGAATAAGACTTTTCCTAAAGGAGTTTTAGACGGTGTGTGGTTTGTGCCGGGCACTTGTCAGCAAACGTGAAAGGGTTATTGTCTCCAGATTAATTTGTTCTACTGTAATACAGGAATATCTAGCAATATGTATAGCAATACGTCTTTATAGAAAGTAATTAGACGAACTAATACAACAGAAATGTATTTTAGCCGCGATTGATTCAATATCCCATGCTGTAAAGCAATATGATTTTAACAATTATTATTTAAAGTTTACTGACTTTTGAGAAACTATTATCAATTTTTTTACAATAATAAAGTTTTTATGGTTCCTAAGTTGCTTAGTAGGAAAAACTATTGGTTATAATTAATACGTAGGCTAATGAAGAACTGTTACAATAATACCTTGCAAAGTGTTGATATTAACCCAATCAAAAGTACATATATTGAAGCGATAACTTGAGTTGGCTTCCGATTTGTTGAAGCATCAACCTTCCACAACCCCATTAAACCCCTGTGGTGCCTTATCTTTCCTCTCGAACTGCTTTCATGACATCTGAATACAAATAGCACCAACTATTGACTTAGAAGACATGAAGGCCATGAAAAGGACTCTTTCATGTGACAGGGTACCTTACAAATTGACAGTATTTATTGACCTCTCATTAGTACTGCGAAGTAATTCATCAGCAGCAGTGCATTTGGCATTGTTTATTACAAAGCACACGATAGTGTATGTAAATACTGCTTAGTAACCAAGGCATTGGCTGGCCTTGTTCTCGTACCTTCATTCGTTTTATTCAACAAGATTTCATTCACGATCTACATTTCTACTTTATTAGACTCTAAAAATACTAAGAAAGATCTCTTGGCTGGTTTAAGACATCCACAATCTAATAAATAAGGTTTTTCGTGTGTGTTTATCACTCATTCACTCCGTCCTTATATTAATAATGCAGATAGGGATGCATTAAGTCTTAAAGTAGTGCTTCTTAAATCAAGGAGAGATGAAATGCCACCTACTACATACAGAGTAAATAATGTATTCAACTCTTTCTTATCAACATACTCTCTTTATGTTACTAAGGTAGGAATCTATGGCATAATAATTCATGCATTTACACAGAACTCTTATGTTTTAATTAGATGCACCACTTTCACATTCATTTCTACACAGCTATATATAGAAACTGATTGTTTCTTTAAATAATGAAATTTAATTCTCTTAGTAAAAAAATTCTTACTTCTGCCTATGAAAAATGTTTTATAATCAAACCAAAACGTCGGTAATGAGAGTGTGATTTTTGATCCTAAAAACATTGACCGAATGCCGATTAGATAACACACCTATTCTATAAAACGGTCGATATATTATTGAATCTGTTGTGTATATATATATATATATATATATATCACTCAAAATTCGAAAAAAACGATCCAGACTGGACGCAAATCAGCTTAAAAACGAAGAAAAGCAACACACAGAGAAACAGACACACTTACAAACTCAAATTTTCTCCTAAAGACGGATGATCCGAAAATTTGAGTTTGTAAGTGTGTCTCTTTCTCTGTGTGTTGCTTTTCTTCGTTTTTGATTTAAAAATCTTGATAATAAGTATAATTAATAGTAAGTATACTTATAATTATAATAAGTAAATATTAATTATAATTAATTAGTAGTAAGTATATATATTTATCTACCCACATTTTTCTACTAAATGTTTCCACCTTTCTCACATAAATTCTTCATGGACTTCGAACATTTGTTATATGACTACAAGGATTGGTAAGAACTGCAAGATTTTATATTATGTGACAAATTCAATGTATTGGATTTCTAATTCTCAGTTGAGTCTTAATGACATTAAAAAGCGGAATACCGTGAGCGCCAGTCAGTTTCCTAAATGCCATTTTCCAACTCACTAGCGATCTCAATTGTTATACTTTGAATTGAATTCAATTAAAAATTAGGATTTGTCTGCTGTGCATTAAGTATTTGATATGAATGTTTGTAATATTGGTTCTCTCCAAGCTGTATTAATATATACAAATCGATAGAGAAAAGTTAAACAGTGACTGTTTTAGATGGCTGATGATAGAATATGAGACGCGATAATGGCTTGAATAGCATGAGAGTGGTTGGTGTTGTGCCGGTGTGTTTATGCGAGGTCGATGTTGAGGGGAGTTAAATTACTGAAGCGCTCCAATGAAAGGGAACATTAATATCAAGGCATACATTTGAGAGCATTGTTTGAGGCAATTGCAGGCTATGGAATAAATTCAATTCGAATGGATCTCTGTCCGTCTCAATGGAATACAGACCTGTGCTCTCGTCTGCATCTAGTCAGCCTTTCAATTAGGCTCCTATATGCTGGGATAAGCAGACCTATTGGTCACCTGCTTTGCAAACAAATTATTACAAAAAAAAAGAATTGCAGCATCTCTTTTACACGTTTTTTTTTCACCTCAGAATTTATTTGTAATAAAACAGCTATGTATGAATATGCCTAATATAGAACAACAGTGTAAAGTTTTGTAAAAAACGAAATTCAGAAGTTTCTACACTTTAAGTTGGTTACTTTCTAACATTAATTTAAGTTAGTGCTTCACAAACGATGAGCCAAATAATTAAATTTGTATTTTAAAAATTTGTTCATTTTCATTTATTTTAAAAACACCAATGTTTTTCAAGTCTAAATCAAGTCTCCGTCACTTGATATTTTAAAATGGAAGGTAAATTTCCCTTATTTTAATGCAGCAATGGATAATACTTTCTCTTTTCCTTTCCTTGGGGATTTTAATAATTTATTACAGATCTCTCTCCCTCTCTAGCTTAAAAATAATATTCCTTTTAATTTGCTACCATTATCCTATTTTCAAATTTCAGGAATTTTCTATCTTAAAATCAGTGATACGCCCCAAAGCTTTGATTATATCGTAAGTGTGTCCTGAAGTAAAAAGCTTTGAGAAACAATACTCTAAGAAAACATGTTACAACTCAATGTAAAAAAATTCAATTGAACGAATAATTTTACTGTACCTATTCCCTCTTTATCAATTATAACATGTATTCATTACTCAGCACTTCAAAATTTTAGCTAGTAATGTTATTTACTAGCCATGATTATAAATACTCATTAAATATTAAAATAATGATTAATGAAACATAAAACAGAATCATTAGTAGCGAGTAATGCAAGCAAGGCGTTTCGGTAGACGCAGTAGGTCACTTCATTCCTTGTATTCACAACTCTTTATTAGTTAAGAATTTGCAGATTCTATATCACAAATGTAGTAATATTAGTAAACCTTTTTTCAAAATACTTTTTCATTAACATTTTTCAGATTTTATTTCAATAATCAATAGTTAGTATAAAAACGAATACATTTTATTCTACACTATGTTATCAGTAGGGGAATTTATTTCGTTTAATCACAATTTTTATAAAATCATTTAAAAAGTCATAATCTTTTTATTTGAATGATCTGTAATTTAATAAAGCCAAAATAAATTATCCTAAAGAGTAGTAAGTATGAGTACTTATGTTTTTTATTACCACTTACGACAATTTAATGAAAGGGAACATCTTGTATTTTGTTTTTTTTTTAATTATTTAAATATTAAAAAGCTTGTAAAGGTGAATACAGCTTTTTTGGTGAATACTTTGAACTATGTATCTGTTTTGATTGGATTTTTATTTTGTATTGTAGTCTGTATTTGTAAATGACATGAAATGTTGAATAATTTGTTATTTGAAATGTATTAAGCCATACAATGGAAGAAATGGTATTTAGAGGAACTCATTAATGAAATGAAGCAGAGTGTTCATAATGATGCAGAAAAATACGTGAAATTAATACCAAATATCATTTAGCTCATTTTTTTCTCTCAATTTAAATAATTCGGATCAAATGTAATATTTGACCTAGGGTAATAATGGAGTGATTATGCCTCTCTAATAGCCTCTATGGGGCAATCAACAAAACCATAGAAAAAATTTTACCGCTGGACTCAGCAAAAGTGCTGAGTTTCTTGGAGGCGTTGAAGCTAACTGCTGGGTTACTTTAGTACAGAAGGGGGAAGTACAATAGTTTTTTTAAAATTTAGTGGTATAGTTACCCTACAAAAAAAATGCACTCAGGGAACAACGTGCTCAGATTTATTCACTCTCTGCTTGAATTAATCGAGAACCAGAGTGAGTATTGAATCGCAAATCTACTACTCAAAAGGCGAGCACGTTGCCACTGAGCTGACTTCAGTAGCCCACTTTATAGTACTTGACGTGGTCTTTCAAGAATGACAAAAAGTTCAGGGTTATTTGAACAAAATTCTGACAATAAATTACTTATTTTATTTAAATTTTAGTTTGCCTGTCTTGCACGAAGTTCATTTTTATAGTCTCAAAAATAATGAAAAACTATGTTATATACACAACTCAACAATATATGTTTAGCACGAGAAGAAATTTTATTACTGAAATTTTACATTTTTTTACTAAAAACCATCGCTGTTACTGGCTTTCTGTTAAGTATTCTGACATGTTTACTATCAATGATAGCTAGATCATGTTCTGGGCTTCGTTATCTGCCGACAGTCTTCAGACTTATCTGTGGAACAGCACTATCGGGTAACTAACTGACTAACCGTTAACTGAATTCTGAACACTTTCAATTCATCAGAAGTTACTTGAAGATGAATTAGATACAAACCGCAATGTAATTACAGATTATAGAACCGTTAATAACTTAAAAATCATATTAATTAGCAGGCATTATTAAACAATAATTATGTATTATATAAAAAAACGATTTAGCAAAAACTTTATCAGTTGAGAGAATGGAAATGGCCTGATAAGTAAAGCGAAGTGTGGTAATTGCTATTCTTTAGGCAGACATTTAAGTTAGGAAATAGTTTAGGAATAGGCATAATTTAATTATTTAAGCTTATTTGACTTTCCTAAAGAGTGACCGAGACAATTAGAGGGAGAGAAAGAGAGAATATGAAGGAAGGAGGAAAATGAAAAAAAAATGTTGATAAGGGAAGAGAGAATAAGGAATAGAAAAAGGAGGGGGTGAGAGAGTGTAAAGGAGGAGATATATATGAAGAATGAGAAAGAAGAAAGGAGGGAAGTGAGAGGTGAGGAAGAGAGGAGAGAAAGAAAGAGAATTAAGAGAGGTATATGGAAGAGAAAGAAAAAGAAAAGAGCGATTGAAGACAAGAGATTGATGAAGTGAGTGGGAGGGGAAAGATAGGGGGAGAAAAAGAGATGAGAAGAAGAAGGGAGAGAGAGAGAGAGGAAGAGAAATGGCAGAAAGAAAAAAGAGAATGAGAGAGAGTGAATTAAAAGTAGTGTGAGCGAATGAGAAAGGAGGAGAAAGAAAGATTAAAGACGTCGGGAGTACAGATAGAGAGAAAGCGTATTAATAAAGATACGAAATATTAACATTTTCGTATTTTATTTTATTCTCTGGGGATTGGAGGCAGAACACCGCAGGGAATAGAGCATTCTTGTATCAGTAATTCAAATTTTATTACCATCAAATTAAAGTAGGGAATCGACAGTAAAAGACTGAGAGCAAAGCAATGCATGGCTCACTGAAAGCTCAATATCATTTCAAAGAACCCCCTCCTTTAAGCTTCCAAACACCATCTCCCCCTTGGAATCGAAGCCTTTGCAATTAACTAAGTCTGCGAGGTGGGACTCGGTCAAGCACCCAGTGCTCTTAGTATCCGTCTAAATGTCAGACCCTAATGAGGAGCCAGCCAGCCTTGCCTTCAATATTTTATCAAGTTTCAAACCTTTAAATATTTATAAAAAGTTTTGCAGAAGAATAGAACAGAATCATCAGATATGCAAAGCCACTCGCATTCCACATGTCACACTGAATGCATATCACCCCCATTATCTCCTCTTGTAATATTCTGATAACATTCTTGTAAAAAATGTCAATAATCCTAGAGTTACGTTTTTTTCTTGATTATATAAAATTGTTAGCCTTAAAAATCTAATTGCATATACATCCGAAAATACCTAGAACAGTTCTTCATCTGTAAATGTAATCAACAACTCTTACAATTTCAGTTTACTATATTCACCATCTTTCCGTTTTACATCAAATATGGTAAACAAACTAGTGGAATTGTACTCAGTTGAGTAGTTACACTACTGATTCTAAGCACCAATGAGAATTGTTCTTAAATTCTTCAGAGCCTATTGAGGCTGACAAAGGAATATCTTTAGCCTATCTCTATTCATTCTGATAAAGTCGTCCATTTGATGCCTTGTGATTAAATTCTGTAACCCTGAAACATGAATGATTCATTATCATTACAATGTGGCTTACAATGATTGACTTTTCTGTTATCACAAACTAATCTACTTAGTCGTATCAGTATTTCATTATTAGTTTATTATTGTTTAAATACATTTCCCGTTTTCCATATTATAACATAATAATCCTTCATTGGATCACTAACATCAAATATTTTTATTTCAATTGACAATGTACCTCTTAACACTATAGCTATAAAACGTTTGTAAGACTAATTGAAGACCTGTATAACAACGTGACAGCTAGTAGATCTGAGCTTATTTCGACTTCTATTACACCTCCTGTCATTTGCATACTGCATTGGAAAAGTTTCTTAAAAGTCCTCTCCCGCATAACTTGTAAAGTTCATTGTTTGGAGAAGATCATCTGTACTTTATGTCGATATATTTTCTTTTTTTTTTCAACTATACTTCTCTACAGTTATTAATTTTTTTCTAATTTATTTAAATTAGAGGTACGTAAATTAAACGTTATACTGATCTTCCTTTATAATCAATTTCATATTTTTTTTGGCTGCACTTTCTTTTAGGTTTTTCCTGATAAATAAACAGCAGTAGTCCTTAAAAAATTCAATAATATATCAACTGTTTGCTATAATAGATGCACTATGTGATCGTGATTTGGTCAATTTTCTAGATTTAAAATCAAACTCTCATTAGTTTGGTTTTAAAACATTTTTAATAGGTAAAATTTAATGATGTTATAAGTTGTAATGTTATCTGATAAGTCTTGTAAAAAGTTGTAACCAGTCAAGATATTAGTTTGTTTAAATAATCTAGATTTCACTTTTTTATTCCAAAACTCTTACTTCTGCCTATGAAAAAGGTTTTAAAATAAATTGAAAATCGGCTGCGATAGTTTGTTTTTGAACCAGTAAATTGACCAAATCCTCATTATATTTACTTCAAGGTAAAATCGAAAGGGAACCAAGAACGTTTTGGAACCAACCGCAAGTAACCTTTATATACTCGTATATATATATATATATATATATATATATATATATATATATATATATATTCAAAATTCAAGAAGAGTAACACACAAAATAAAGAAACACATTTAAGTGTATTTTGTGTGTAACTCCTCATGAATTTTGAACTCGTACTGTGTCCAGTTTGGAACGTATTTCCGTTTATCAAGTGTATATATATGTATACATAAATATATTATAATATATCATAATATATATATATATATATATATATATATATATATACTACAATTAAAAGAAACGGTCCAGCGGACTTTTTTAAATAAAATAAATTCAAAACGAAGGAAACACACAGAAAGACACAGACATAACTCACATCGATATTTCGACCATCGTCGTCATCAGTATGTGTGAAGAGCGAAGAGTCCCACAGGAAGGCAGGGCGGTGACTCACCGGTGAGTAATAATACATACATATATATATATATATATATATATATATATATATATATATATATATATTAAGCACTTATAATTTCGTTTATCAGGTATATATATATGTTTATACATATGCGGATATGTGGTGTAGAATTGAGAGAGAAGCATTTTAAAAGGACTGAGTGGCAAGGAAAGTAAGAAAGACTTGGTTAATTTGGTGTGTCGAAGTAAAAATGGAGTTTACTAAGAAATAAGTGAAACATTATCTGTTAGTTGTTGTTAACCATGCAACAAAAAGACATTCCTTTCATGATATTGCTTCTAATTATAAAAATATGTTTTATTTGAATTACAGTCAATGCTAACGAGATAAATAGCCATGTCTAACAGGGCTGACAGCTATAATAATGTTTTACTTATCTCTTTGTTACCATTTTTCTTTACCCTGGCTTGCCAAATAGCGTCTCACTCACTTTTTTTCAATGCTACATCACAAACGATCTTTCAATTGTTTCAGTTAAAGCGTGATTTCGACCAGTTACTTTGCTAGAAAGATGTTAGTGTCATTTCAGAATTTCTTATTCTGATTTAATCATTTATGTACACGTTATGTTATTTAACAATATTTTACACTAAACACTTAAAAAATATTAACTTCTAAACAACACTAAGAAATTCAGCAATATGACAACAGCAATAACCCTAGAGCATGCTAAATAGGGCTTTTGAAGTTGAATGGAGAAAGATATTGTTACCAAGTCCTTTCTTAGTTAAATTTAATCAATGAAATACTGCTCCTACTTTCAAATTTACTCATGAGCAGGTAGTACAAGAGAAAGAAATTCATAGTCAAGAAATTCAGTTAGATAATGAACTGCTTCTTCATCACTAATCCAATCTCTTTACTAACTTTTAAGTTCTTTCCTCGGCATGATATAGCGTAAGAACTTATTTGTTGCTTTTTCCTGCCTATTCATATTAAGGGTTGAGAATGTTCGTTCACAAAACTATTTATTCTGAATAGATAGTACAGCCTCAACTCTGATAAACATCTTTTCAATGATGTTAAATGCACAATATATTCATAGCCTCAAATTAAATTAAAATCAACTAACAATACCTACTTGCTACACCTGTATATTTTCAAAATAAACATATTTGTGAAGTTAGCAAAATACAGCTTAAAGGTCCATAACTTTGCTTCTACGTTGAATTTTCAATCTATGTAAAGCCTATATTTTAAGTTAGGCTTTACTAGTGTCAAAATCTAGTAAATCTAGTGTCAAAGTTATAGCTGACTATGTCAAATGGTGGCTGAGTTTACTTGTGACAAACATTTTGCTTTAATCGTCCATAACTTCACTTCTACGTAGAATTTCCAGTCAATTCAGAGCCTTTATTTTAAGTTAGGCATACAAAAATCTACTGTCAATGGTTCAGCTTTATTTGTGTTATGGTGGCTGAGTTTACTTGTGACAAAATTTTGCAGACAAACCGACAAAAACTTTTCTAAGGGTGGATTCGGTTTTTCTAATGTATCAAAGGTAAAGAAAACTTGAAATGAGTCAGTTCTAATGCAATGTACAGACAAAATCATTCTTTTATTTATATAGATATATTGAATCTTTTGATATTTAGCATACACTTCAATAATCATATGTTTTTCCTACAAGCACATATAGGATTTCTATAGTAATTTATCAAGTTTACTGGCAGTTATTTTTAAAGTAAATATTACAACAGATGACAACTTACTGAGCAAATGAGTTATGCATGAAAGTTTGCAAAGGACGAAGGGAAGCCTATGGTGGGGGTAGTTGATTGAGGTTGGGGGTCTGGCACGCTTTCAGGTTATTTGCAAGGGCTGGAGGGTGGTAGGGTGGGTGGTTAGCGACGTTTCGCATGTTCTACTCCACCCTCATTACCTTCAATTGTGGCAAGCTTTTAACTAACTGTTCTCATATCTACTTCTCTGAATCTAATTTGGTTAATTTACTGTACTAAAAAAAAATTACTTTTTGCTTTTTATTAGGTTCTAGAAATCATTATTTATATATTTGTCAATTTCGTAACTACATCAAGAATAATATTACCATACTGTTTCTTTTCTAAAATCCTAATTTTTTCTTCATAAGCTTTAAAACATATTAAAGTACATATGTTTATCATACACCACAAAGTCATAACAGTATTTGTTAATTAAATTATATTTTATCTAAACTTGATGCTCAAATCATTCTCAAATAATTATATATTAGAAGTTAAATCTGTAAATCGTAAATAGTTGTCTCTTTTCTGTAACTGATTGTAAGTTATAGTTATATACTCTCAAAATTGTTGTTTACCCGTTCATTCAATACAGTATTTGATAAATCATTTGAAAGCTGTGTCTTTGAATTTAAATCTTCCTTCTTATGCCAACGTTTCGATGTAATTATATATCAAACTCAGGGCTACAAAAACAAGATAAGGTTACAATTTTTTTACAAAATCAGTATATAATTTCAGCACAAACTACAGTACGAACATAATTTAATTTATAAATTAGTTAGTATAAATACATAAATACTGCGCACGGCAGTGGCAATTAGTATTGGTCTCCATCTGAACTAATCATATAACTTTCCCGGACAACTTATAGAAACCAATATATATATAAATGAAATCAAATAAATCTAGGAGTTTTCAATATAATATAATACAGGTTAAATCATTGTTTTCAAGCTTAAAAAGAATTAAAAAAGTCATTTTTAAAGCAATCTGATTTATGCAATAAAATGTGAAGATTGTTGACTAAGAAGAGGCAAGCTGGTTTTTAAAAGAGAGAGTATACCGACTTTCTTAGCTTATTTAATAAAAACAAAAGAACGCCACAACCCTGGCCTTATGTCATAATTTGTATTTGATGAAAACCTTTGTTCTCATGCAGTCAGATTTACATTAAGCATAGATGTATTACCATAGAACAATGAAAATGTTATATATTGTAAAGTGAAGAATATAAATGAGATTTATCAAATTTTATAAGAATTTAGTCAGATGTATTACGCTGAACTTGCATAAATTTTATTAAATATAATTTACTGTGTGTTATATTAGTCTAAATATAAAACGATTTAAAAATCATTTATATTTTTATTGTTTTACTAAACTAAATTGTTTAGTAAACAGTAAAAACAACGAGTATAAGACAAGAATACCGTTTCAATCAATTTGAGTTTTTTTTTCTCATTACATTAAACAGCAATCAAGTTATAATTTTTAAAAAACATTCATTACAATGTTTATTATACGACTTTGTTTTGTTGAATTATGAACATAATAAAAAACATTATTACTGCAAGAGTCAAAGACGGCAAATGATAAGAATAGATTCAGCTGTACTAACAGATAACAGGTGTTGAATGATTCAAACGATTGATTCAATCAATAATTTGCAATTACATGCATTCTCCCACTATTGTTATTATGCATGAAGTAATATAATGCATTATTCATTAGTGTAGTACTGTCGGGATAGTTATCTTGTTTACTAGTTGCTTATATTTTGGATCCACTATTTGGTTGTAACTAACATATGCTATAAATAAATATGTCCAATAAAATAAAAAAAAAATTACAGAATTTACTAAGTGCTTGACTCTGTCAACATCAAAAGTACAGTGAAATTCTACTCTCATTAACCATATATTACAAGGAAATTAAGATTTATTTCTTTTACTGTTGTGAAATTGTAGATACCATTGAAATGGTTGCTACTTCTGTGTGATCAAATAACTGCATACAGAACAATCTAAGTCATATGATTCGTGCATACTGTTTGTGCCACAGAGGTCAGTAAATAAGATATTATTATCAACCGTCATACCTCGTCTATCGCTGGTGAAGTCGCCCGACCGGTTTCGCAATGGCTGCATCATCAATGGGACTAATGTAACCTTTCAAAATTACGGATTTGAATACCTATTTTTTACATGAAAAGACGACAGGATGGACAGGACAGAGACGACGTAAAGTTTAAAAGACAAAAACAGATTTAACAAAATAAAATAAAATAATATTGTTAGGTAGAAAATTTAGGCATATATTGCCTAAATGAAGCTTATAAAAGAAATTATTAACATTCTGAAACTAAAAATACATCTATTGAAAACCGGATACTGATAACCGAAGTAATGTATAGAGTCTAGTAATTTGTAATTAAAAAACACGTTTGTAGTTTCCAGTTTATTTTTTTGTTGAATTTTTCACGAGTTTTTTAATTTTTTTTTGAGTTGTCAAAGTTTGATAACTCAATTCATTATGTGCTTATTTCTTTCCTACACGAAAACAGTAATAAAATCGATAATATATATCAAAGATAATTATTTTTCAGCGTGCATATGTACCTAATAATCATTCTTTTTAAAGTTTCAGAAATATTCTCAACAAACCATATACCTAATAAAACAGTATAAACTAGTGCTGGGACGATTAATCGGAATCGCTAATCGCAAGAATCCTATATTTTTGGAGGTATCAAAATCACATCGTTAAATAAATACCTGAGATTTCCGATTCTTTTATTATGATTCTCTTAAATTATTAAGTTATTTGAACTGTAATAACAATACTTCTATTTGTTTGAAGTGAGAATAACACTATCAAAAATTGTGGTTTTATACTTTATATATATATATACATTGAAACCCAACTAAGTTAGGTTTTTGACTCTGACGAAGACCGCTTGTTACGTTGAAAGATCTTAGTATTGTTTTCCCATTTCTTATTGTGGTTTGATCATTGATTGTTATTTCACGTGTTTATGTGAAATCTTTATATATATATATATATATATATATATATACATACATATATATATATATATATATATATATATATATATACACTTTAACACATAGAAAAGAACACAGAAAGACACTACAGAACTCACTTCGATATTTCGACATCCGTCGTCATAGGGAAGAAGTGCGAAGTACTCGCGTTGAGAAGCAAACTGCTACTCTATATATATATATATATATATATATATATATATATATATATATAATATAATACTATATATATAGCATATAGTATATATACTATATACTATATTATATACTATAATATAGTATATATATACTATATATATATATATATAATTTAAGTGTTAACTAGAAACACGAAAAGGGGACTAACACTTACATTGATCTGATATTTTGTTGTCTGTATACCTTTTAAGAAATAATAGCTATAAACAGAAGAATGTTTAATGTGCTCTTCGACGTCACTTTGGTAACACTGATTGGAAATTGGAAACACTGATTAGTAGTTGGTTACATTGGACGGTAAATGTCAACACCGAATGTAGTTGGCAGCAATGATTGGTAGTTGGTAACACTGGATGACAAAATAACGGATACTTTCTAAAGCCGGTCGAATACACAAGAAAACTGAGGGAGTACTTGCATTCGTACTTAGATAATACATCTAACAATATCTTCGATGCAATATACTTTATAATGATTTAGCAAATTTTTTGTTAAATAGTATTTCAAATAATTTCAGTGTTACACAAAGATTTATTATGACGAATGATGACTTCATACTTTAATAATATGTATAATAACTTTTACTGAACGAACATGTTTATAATGAAAACGGTTGGTTTTAATTTTAAAACTTACAGTTTGTAAAGTTGTGTAGCTTATGAGTTAGAACCTCCTGTTTTTCACTCCGCACTCGTTGTAAGCCTTGTTAATGAAAACACAAAGTTTCGTAACATTGGAATGATGAGTTAAGTTTATTGACCACATAACCCTTAGAGTCCAGGAACATTATTTGTATATAGTGTGTTCAAATTTTACTGGTCCATAATAGAAGATGAACTTGTTAAATCAGGAGAAGTTTTATGCTTTCTCAAAAATTTTTATTTTTTATTCATTATTCATTTACATTCTTGCACACTTTTATATATTTAAATAAAACACTAGAAAATCAAAGGTAAAAAAGGAAATGTTCTAGGGCTATTTGAGTCACCAAACACTTGTTCTTTGACGACGAAAGCCTTTGAATCATCTCAGATGTATTTTGTTTCCGTTTGTTATGTGGATTACTCTTTAATCCTAAGGTTACTTGTGTTTATTGTAACATTTCTGTATATATGAAAATCAAGGCATTTGTGGTATACTTTTAAGTTAATAAAGCATTGACTTAATGCAATAATAAATCCTTGTGTTTTATTATTCATTTTTTTTTTCTCATTCTACTTTAACCAGATAAAAGTCATTTCTATACCCCACTTTCTCTGGTTTTTTTTTTCATAAGTGTTTCTTGTATTGTATTCGCTTTGTTCCAAAGCCAGTTCTATAAATTAATCCTACGATGATACTATTTCTACAATGTGATACCTAATAGAACAGAGAAAAGATTGAATTGGAATCAAAAGACAGCTGAAATAATTAAGCGTAAAAATACTAGTAAAAAAAAATTAAAAAATGCAAATTTTGTATAACGAAATAAAACTAAATAAGCAAATAATGATATATTAAATATGTTAAAATAAGTTAAAACTGGCTAAAAAACTAGAGGAGGTCCAGGGATAAATAAACAATATTCTAGTTTTCTTTTTGTTAGATGATCATATCGATTTATATAAAAATACAAGACAATAACAGTTCAATCAAAAAACTGGGAATAAAATAAAAGAAACAATTCTCATAATTTTCCAGGTAACTTATTTTAAAAAAATACCCTGAGAATCATTGGAAATATTATTTCATTTGATTTCTTTTTTTTAACATGCGGGCATGCAAGGGAATCACAGTTAGCACGTGATAAAATCAATTACGTTTAACCCACAAGGAAGAAGGGAAAACAACAGAAATAAATGCTCTGATGATATTAAGTCAAAGGCCTCGGAATATTTATTGCTTATATATATATATATATATATATATATATATATATATATATATATATATATATATATATCAGTTGGGTTTTTGACTCTGACGAAGACCGCTTGTTACGGTTGAAAGATCTTAGTCTTGTTTTCCCATTTCTTATTGTGGTTTGATCATTGATTGTTGTTTCACGTGTTTATGTGAAATCTTTATATATATATATATATATATATATATATATATATAAAGCAATAAATATTCCGAGGCCTTTCACTTAATATCATCAGAGCTTAATATCATCTCACTTAATTTTGAGTGATATATATATATATATATATATATATATATATATATCACTCAAAATTCAAAAAAACGATCCAAACTGGACGCAAATCAGCTCAAAAACGAAGAAAAGCACCACACAGAGAAAGAGTCACACTTACAAGCTACAATTTTCGGATGATCCGCCTTCAGGAGAAAATAGAATGGGCGACCAAGCACACCGGAAAAACAATGGCAGGAAACCTATTTTTCCTGCCGTTGTGTTTCCGGCGTGCTTGGTCGCCCATTCTATTTTTTCTCCTGAAGACAGATCATCCGAAAATTTGAGTTTGTAAGTAAGTCTCTTTCTCTGTGTGGTGCTTTTCTTCGTTTTTGAGCTGATATATATATATATATATATATATATAAAGATACCGCAGTAAAGACATTAAAGAAAAAGTAGCAACAAAACGACATATAGAATGTTGTAAATGGAAGTATAATCTATACTGTATATCCACATATATACAGTGTGGTATGTAGGGTTTGTCAGTTTTCAAAAACCGGTTTTTTTGGAAAAAAATATGAAATTCGAAAACCAGTTTTTAGTAGAAAATATCGATTTTCAGTGTATGAATAACACTTAAAAAATATTTGAAAATGACAAATGTAGCCAAATGTACCAGATTGATGAAAACACTTTTGCAAGAGGTTTGGTTCTTGGAATCATATCGGTCCGATTTAATAATATGGATATTATAGTATGGTTATTATAAATAAAATATGGTTATAAAATAATATGGTTAATAATATGGTTATTATAAAAATATGAAAATATATTGTTTTTATTTATTCAAACTCTTTGCTGAATAACTCGTTTCACTATTATAAAAATATTTACATCCTTGTATATGAAAATTATGCATAAACAACCAATAATTGTTTTTAAAGTTATTTAATCCTGGTCAACTATTATTTCTTTGTTCTACTAAATTGCATAAAAAAATGTTACTATCAATAAAATTGAACAGTCAATAATTTCAGTCAAAAACTGCTTTTAATAACTCTAAATTTTCTGTTAACATTTTTTGTTCGAATTACAGATTATCCGAGCAAAAAAAATTTTTTATATCGGTTTTCTGGAAAAATTACTATTCGAAAACCGGTTTTCTAAAATGTCGGTTCTTGTATAAAGCCTAGTGGTATGATATGCATCGATATTGTGGATCAATTAATTAATGGAAAAGGTAACCAAACTTGCATTAGTAAACTACAAATACAAGTTTGTCTGGAGATTATAGAAGGAATGATCTCTTGCCATATGTCTAGCATAAAGGACTGTTTATCTAAACCATTTTTGACATTCGATCAAGAAACAACTCCATTGTCTACTCAGATTCTTTACAAATGAAAATGTGTCCATATGAGGAAAAATTTTTAATAATGTAATAGAAGAATACATTAATGGAATGGCTTGTATATTGCGACATATAATGTTCCTGGCAGCCAAATTGATAGAAGGTTTTTGAGTGATCGTGAATGATAACCTGAATTGGAATCATCTTAATTCTTAGAAAAATGTTGTTAGCTGATATACTTGTCGGTGGAGAATTATGTATATAATTGAATTGGGGATTACATTAGAAATTTCAACATTTTGAAGGTTTTAGTAGAGTTTAATCATGATCTTCAAGTGGATTGACTTGCAAAGAAAGGCTTGTATTTCTAGAATTCTAATAACGTTTCACTAACTCTAGATGACATTTATCTTATATACCTCAAAGTTTTGAAATTAATAGTTATTCATTGATACTTTGGAAATGTTTAATCTCTCATCAAAATCTGGCAAGAAAAAAAAAACTCTGATCTGGATACCTGGACACATGGGAATAGAAGGAATAGGTTTTTTGTCATAGGGCCTAAAGAAAGCTTGTGCATCTGGTGATTTATGCTTAACACAAAGAAGCCAGCTCAAAGATTCAATTACTGACTGGCTAAGAAGAAGGAAGATAAAAGTTGGCCAATAAAACTAGGTCTAGTTCAGTTTGACAATCGCTACCTAACTGAATTTAAATTTGTAAAAGAGATAATTTTACTCTTATACAGGACATCGCACTCTTAACTCTTACTTATACAAGCTGTAATTAACATGATCCGAAAAAAATAAACCATTGTTATAACCAAGCACAAATTACTTAACAAAACTGTATAATAAACTTGGTAATCAGTGTTAAAATTTTAAAGAATTCTGAAAAATCATTTCCAAAAGCCAAATATGTGTGGAATGCTTCTCTAAGAATAATTAAGTAGTTTGTAAATGAGTATAAAATATAATGTTAATTTTAAAAAGATATGACTAAGGTGAACAGAATTCCATGATACTTACTCCACTATTTAATTATTCTAATAATTATAATATTATAAATTAACTACTATTAATAAAATCATTAACTATGAATAACAATATTATCAATTACATGTCAAATTCTTTTACTCCAATGATTTTAAGTTTTCTATTACAGAAAAAATGTATATACCATTAGAGGAAATATTAAATCGTTAGATATCATATCTTTGAGTTTGATAATATACCTGAATGTTTGTTATTAAGTCTACACGATAGACATCTTCCATTAAAACCAAAACTAAACTGATTGTCAACGTGTTTGTAATCATGTTCAGTTATATTATTGCTGAGTGTAAGCCATTCCAGATTTTTTTTTATATTATATTATTTATAAATAGCTTCCTCTTCCCCTCCATTTCTTCTCATAAGCACATGGTGTCCAGAATCACTAGTGCAGCAGCCAGTCTTAGTTTGTCTCTGAAGCTGTGAACATCTCTTTTTGATGATAACTCAAGTGTGAATATTGAAGTGGACCTTTGTTAGTGTTTCTTTCTGTGTTTAATGCACTGTATAATATTGAAACATACATAAATGTTAGATATTTTTCACTTTCTTTCATTCTCAATAATGCAAAGAGTAGTATGTATCTAATACATTTTTGTCAAAATTTTATTCTCGAATTTTCAACAGAAATCTGATTCAAACTCATATGTAATAGTTCTTGGAAATTGATCTCTCTTCGTGACTGTGTGGGTAAGATATCAAAAAACAAAAAAAATGTTATAGCTGTCTAATGTCAACGTTGTATCTTTTTTTCCTCTCCTAAGACAGAACGACAAGTTCAAAACTACTATTTATAGACTAATTTGAACTAACAAGAAATGTTTTAATTCAAACAATTAAATTTAATTAGAAATTTGATATATAATAGTCAATTCTATTTCGATTAAAATAGCTGTGTGTTTAAATATCCCTTGATTTTAAGTAGATATTCAATAAGTATAAAATGATATCTTTTAGAAATTATCTTGCAGATTTTTTTTGGAAGAAAACTGCCTTGGAATATATATATATATATATATATATATATTGTTAAAATTTGCAGCAGCTTCTGCACTCACTAACTTTAAGCTGGTGGCCTCGATCCTTCGGGCGATTTTTCTTTCTTCTGGCTGCAGTTGCCACAGCATCTGTCCTAGAGACATCTTCAATATTACACGAGCTTTCGACCATAGGAACATTGGTCATCTTCAGGTAGAGCATGCCTTGTAGTAAACAGCTTAAATGCCAATCAGGTTGACTAATTCGAACCAATCAGAGCGCAGGGTTAAGGCTGCTGCTCTGATTGGACCTCATGCTCGGCTCCAGGCTCCTGCTCGTCGGAATTACATACATGTCCTTGACCTGGAGGTTTATAGAGGGGTTCCTTTCCTTTATGTACAGGGCTTCCAATATTTGTAGCTTCTCCGCATTCTGTTCCGCCTGTATGATGGCAGTGCCCTGCACCAGCATCTCCCTCGTCAGCTGAGTGTTGTGTTTTTCCTGTGTATGTTTCTTGGGGGCTCCCGCAGTTAAATGAAGAGTTAGCCTCCTAGAGAGCTTAGTCGCAGTCATCCCAATGTACTTGGAAGGCAGGCTTTCACATTCACCTGTGGTGCAAGTATACTCGTACACTAGGTGACTGCGCTGAAGCTCCGGGGTATTCTTCTGAGGATTGTTTTTCAGCAGTAAGTTACTTGTTCTCTTGTTCTTGTAGTAAATTATCAGACTAATCCGGCTGCTTTCATCCTTGGGTGTTACGTAGGTGTGAACAATCTTTTGAATCGCCTTTTCGTCTTGCCTATATTCAGTGTTCATGTAGGCTTGGTAGTATAATTCTATAATTATACTACCAAGCCTACATGAACACTGAATATAGGCAAGACGAAAAGGCGATTCAAAAGATTGTTCACACCTACGTAACACCCAAGGATGAAAGCAGCCTTATTAGTCTGATAATTTACTACAAGAACAAGAGAACAAGTAACTTACTGCTGAAAAACAATCCTCAGAAGAATACCCCGGAGCTTCAGCGCAGTCACCTAGTGTACGAGTATACTTGCACCACAGGTGAATGTGAAAGCCTGCCTTCCAAGTACATTGGGATGACTGCGACTAAGCTCTCTAGGAGGCTAACTCTTCATTTAACTGCGGGAGCCCCCAAGAAACATACACAGGAAAAACACAACACTCAGCTGACGAGGGAGATGCTGGTGCAGGGCACTGCCATCATACAGGCGGAACAGAATGCGGAGAAGCTACAAATATTGGAAGCCCTGTACATAAAGGAAAGGAACCCCTCTATAAACCTCCAGGTCAAGGACATGTATGTAATTCCGACGAGCAGGAGCCTGGAGCCGAGCATGAGGTCCAATCAGAGCAGCAGCCTTAACCCTGCGCTCTGATTGGTTCGAATTAGTCAACCTGATTGGCATTTAAGCTGTTTACTACAAGGCATGCTCTACCTGAAGATGACCAATGTTCCTATGGTCGAAAGCTCGTGTAATATTGAAGATGTCTCTAGGACAGATGCTGTGGCAACTGCAGCCAGAAGAAAGAAAAATCGCCCGAAGGATCGAGGCCACCAGCTTAAAGTTAGTGAGTGCAGAAGCTGCTGCAAATTTTAACAACATATGTTTGAGAGAAGACCTGCTGCCAACGTATTCTAATATATATATATATATATATATATATTTATTATATCTATATATAAACTTATCAAGACCTCTGGCAATGTTCATGCAGATATTAAACAAAGAGTTAGAATATAGCAAATAAATATTAAATTTAATTGAAATAAATTAAACTATTAGAAATAAATCAAAATGCTTTGTGTTCTATATAAAGAATGAACTAATAAATTAACCTTGTCTAACTTTCTAGCAGCGCTCCTGGTGTAAAATAAGAAAAACTTCAGTACACATGTACAACATATACACTAAACGTTGATATAAATACTTCATTATTCATTTTAGTAAACATTAAAATGTTTATTGGTTTAATTATTTGTGTTAAAAATCATGGTTACAATTAATAACCATGATTCTTTAAAGAAGAATTGGCGTAAATAATATGCATTATTCATTCAAAAATTTAATGAATTTAATTTCAGAAAATTATATTTATAATGTAGTCGTTTTGTGTTTCACACCAGATTACAATTTCACCATATCCGGGAAAGTGAGGATATAACGAAGTACAGTATTTGCATGGTTTTGCATGGAG
This sequence comes from Hermatobates lingyangjiaoensis, assembly GCA_026182355.1. Lineage (NCBI taxonomy): Eukaryota > Metazoa > Arthropoda > Insecta > Hemiptera > Hermatobatidae > Hermatobates > Hermatobates lingyangjiaoensis. The sequence continues at coordinate 1,363,329 of JAPFBL010000020.1, forward strand.
CTGACCAAAATATAATGTTGATTATTTAATATCTGTGTAGTATAATATAAATATAAACAGTGATATTTTAAAAAAGGCGATAGTATTAATGCAATTAAATTTATTTTATTCAGGTAAAAAAAGTTTAAATAACTTTTTTAACTATGTGAGAATAAACTGAATTCTTTACTTTTAGAATGTGCATTTATTTGTAATATATAAACGTAAAAGTAGCACCCCCAAACAAGCTCATTTGATTGAGCATTACATTTTGTAATTTCCAGTCAATTTCGTTACTATCAATAGTAGTGTCAATAGAAATGTTTACTCAATTAATACTCTATTGAATATTAAAATGATTCTACCTTAAATAAATTTTGTGTTATATGAGCATAAACTTATAAAAAAAAAATATTGTCAAACAATACTAACATATGTTAAAAATAAATTTACATTAAAAGGGTGTTTACCAATTAAAAATAAATTGAATTGTTAAATTAAATTCTATTACTTATAATTGGAAAACTGTTAATGTCGATTCTCCCAGGGAGGAGACATTGGCTATTCTGGTCGAGTTAGAATTGTAGTTTGCATCGAACAATTAATGTATTCACAACCAATCAAAGTCTGTGAATCCTCAAAACATTTGGAATATTTTCAACTATTTCTAGAATTTCATCGTCATCTACAAGTAATATCATTGGACCTAATTTTGATTTTTATTATATATTACTTTGAATTATGTATTCTTTTCTTATTTCAAGTTTTTAGCAGTTTATCTCAAAAACTTCAGTTTTTATAAAAATATTTTTTTTATCAACAAATTGTAAAATAATAAATAATTTCTTTCTTATCATTAGTAATATTAACCTGAAGTTATCTGCAATTGTGCATGTTAGAGATATATATTATTTAATCATGATAACTAACCGACAATCCAGTACACACACACATAACACACACACACACACACACACACACACACACACACACACATATATATATATATATATATATATATATATATAGTTCACACAGGAAAGAGAAAAACAAATAAAGACACACACAAAAGACTCATAACGATATTTCGACAGTCGTCGTCATCGGGTAGAAGTAGTCCCTTTGAGTAGCTGAAGCTACGTCTTCAGTATATAATAATATATATATATCTTTATTGAAAGAAAAATATATTCTTTATATATGGTTGAGATAAGAAAACAGTATATATGTAAATGATATTCAACAAAAGAACTCACAGAAATGAAACGAAAACTCACTACTATGTTTCGTGTCGGTGTTCTCTTTTTGTGAATATAGTTTTGTGAATTTACTTCGTGGAACCGTTTAATTTAATTGGATATATATATGAGTATGCAATAATTTATAGTTAGTGAAGCACATATAAAAAGAAAGACTTTTATTTATAGGCTCTTAATTTTTAGTTTTAACCATCTTCAGGAGATGATGTATAATGGCTTTGGAGAGGATACCGTCGTTGTATAGTGGCTTTGGTCGACTTCTGTTTGCTCTCTTGAAGACGGTTTAAGATAAAAAATTAAGGATCACAACTGGAAGTTTTTCCTTTTTTTGGTCATACTTTAGTAAATTTAACTAAATAGGAATATAAATACATAAATCTATATATACATAATTTAACATGAATTTTATTAGTATGAAGATATTGGAGTGCTTCTCAAATCATAAATATTTTTCCCTTGTGCAACAATTAATAATTGACTTTATCCAGGTAAGAATACATAAATAGAATCTTGTCGGTAATCAGAAGAATGTTTTAATGCTTCTATGATTCTTCTCAGAATTAATTCGCCTACTAAAAAGACATATAGTTTATCATAGGGATTTATTTCAATATTCTAACACACCTAATGATATTTATTAATTGTTACATAGGCGGAAGATGTTTATGATTTGAAAACTATTCCAAAACTAAATACTATATGTGTATATGTATACATACGTATCGTGATTTGTTTTCTTGACCCAATATTCATATTATTTTTTGAGGATTTATGTCTTATAATTGGCACTATACGACGTTTTGACATACATTTATGTCTTCTCCAGGGATACAACAAACAACAAACTATAGGATGTAAACCATATCCTAAATTGTATTAGTAATAGTGTTAATTGTAAAAACATGTTGTTGTCCTGAAGAAGTAGAAAAACACACACACACACAATATATATATATATATATATATATATATATATATATATATATTCTAGGAGGTGTCAGAGCTTATTTTTCTTCATTGTGATTCTTCCTACGACATTTTGTCTCATATACATATCTTAGGTGTTGCTGTTCTGAATACTGGGCCGTGACTGAGTGTCGGCTTGGCGAGTAGCTGGTGGTTGGTCACCTAGTAGCTGCAGTGTGCGTGAAACCCCCGTGTGTTGACGATTAATTAATGGGTTGTGCTTCATGATTTTCATGGCTTCATATATTTGCAGTCTGGCTGGATCATTAATTTTCTTTAAAATGATGGTGTTTTGAACAAGGTCCTGGCGGGTGAGTTTTCTTCCATGTTCCTCGGAGGTGTGTCTAGCGATGGCTCCTGCTTGCAAGTGCATTGTCAGTCGTCGTGAGAGTGTGGTCGATGTCATACCGATATATTTTGAATTGTCTAGGAGCTCACAATCTCCGATATTGCAGTTATATTCGTATATGACATTGGCCTTTTGTATCTCCGGGATGACTGCATCTGGGCTGTTTTTCATTATCAAGTTAGCGGTGGTTCTACTTTTATAGTAAATATGGACTTGAAGACGTTCATTTTCGTTATTACATTTAACATTCCTGCGGATAATTTGTTTCAACACTCTCTCGTCTTCTTTATACGCCTCTGTGTATTGATTCTTATAGTACACCTTATGGACTGTGCTACTTCGGTCGATTGTTTGATTAGCATTGTTGGACCGGGTTTTGAGGTAGGCGTTAACTACTTTATCAAAAGAGGTGTTGCTATAGCCGTTATTGATAAATGTTTGCCTTAATTGAGAGATTCTTTCATGAAACAACTGCCATGATGAAGAGGTCTTGTATGTCCTATGTACTAGAGCATGAATTGTTCCTAATTTGTAGCGTTCGGGGCACTCACTTTTTTCGTTAATATATATTCCTTGGTCCGTTGGCTTTTGATATACAGATGTGATATAACTTGATTTACGGCCATCGATGTGCACGTCCAGGAAGTTGATTTGACCTTCTTCACCTTCCTCATGAGTGAAGTTCAGTCCAGACAATTTTTGGAATGCAATTTTTAGTGCCAGCAGCTCTTCTGTAGAATTAATGACAACCAAGCAGTCGTCTACATAGCGGCAATACAACGTAGGTTTATTTATTTGTAGTACCTGGTTTTCAGTATAGCACATAAAGAAGTTTGCGAACGTTACTCCCAGAGGTGAGCCCATTGCAACACCGTCTACTTGGTAATATAAGCTTCCATCAATGTGGCGAAATGGTGATTTTGTGGTGCATGCTCGTAGCAATTTCTTCATAGTGCCTTCAGGAATGGGTGGTGAGGGCATCGTGTTTTGATGGTACATTGCATCACAGATGATGTCTATTGTGCGTTCTACTGGGACATTTGTAAAAAGTGACTCGACATCGAGTGATGCAAATTTTCCTTTTGGTTTTGTGGTTCTTAGGATGTGCAGCAAGTCATCAGTGGAGGTTAGCATGTACTTCGCTGGCATATAGGGAGAAATAATTTTGTTTAGCTCCTTCGCCGTGTTGTATATTGGGGTTGTGACCTGAGAGATGATGGGGCGTAATGGGTTATTTACCTTATGCGTCTTTACAGTTCCATACAGGTAACCCGGGGAGTATTCACCAAAAATAGGTTTTAGGATCTTTTCTTTATGACCTCTGTTGGCGGCTGCTATTAGTTTATTTACTTCAGTTTTGAGTGTTTTGGTAGGGTCCCTTGTAATCTTTTTGAATTTTGATGCATCTGCTAGTATTGAATCAAGTTTTCCTTTATATTCTTCCTTGTCCATCACAACAAGAATGTTGGATTTATCGGCTTTCCGAACTGTAATATTTGGATGGTGTTTCAGTTCTTTGGCTGCTTGACGGAGTTCGGTGGTGAGTATTTTGGATTTTCCAACATTCCGCTTCTTCGTCTTCTCAGCAAAGAAGAATATTATAATTGGCACTATTTCTATCGACGACGTTTTGACATACATTTATGTCTTCTCCAGGGATACAACAAACAACAAACTATAGGATGAAAACCATATCCTAAATTGTATTAGTAATACAATTAAAACTCCGAACTCCGTCAAGCAGCCAAAGAACTGAAACACCATCCAAATATTACAGTTCGGAAAGCCGATAAATCCAACATTCTTGTTGTGATGGACAAGGAAGAATATAAAGGAAAACTTGATTCAATACTAGCAGATGCATCAAAATTCAAAAAGATTACAAGGGACCCTACCAAAACACTCAAAACTGAAGTAAATAAACTAATAGCAGCCGCCAACAGAGGTCATAAAGAAAAGATCCTAAAACCTATTTTTGGTGAATACTCCCCGGGTTACCTGTATGGAACTGTAAAGACGCATAAGGTAAATAACCCATTACGCCCCATCATCTCTCAGGTCACAACCCCAATATACAACACGGCGAAGGAGCTAAACAAAATTATTTCTCCCTATATGCCAGCGAAGTACATGCTAACCTCCACTGATGACTTGCTGCACATCCTAAGAACCACAAAACCAAAAGGAAAATTTGCATCACTCGATGTCGAGTCACTTTTTACAAATGTCCCAGTAGAACGCACAATAGACATCATCTGTGATGCAATGTACCATCAAAACACGATGCCCTCACCACCCATTCCTGAAGGCACTATGAAGAAATTGCTACGAGCATGCACCACAAAATCACCATTTCGCCACATTGATGGAAGCTTATATTACCAAGTAGACGGTGTTGCAATGGGCTCACCTCTGGGAGTAACGTTCGCAAACTTCTTTATGTGCTATACTGAAAACCAGGTACTACAAATAAATAAACCTACGTTGTATTGCCGCTATGTAGACGACTGCTTGGTTGTCATTAATTCTACAGAAGAGCTGCTGGCACTAAAAATTGCATTCCAAAAATTGTCTGGACTGAACTTCACTCATGAGGAAGGTGAAGAAGGTCAAATCAACTTCCTGGACGTGCACATCGATGGCCGTAAATCAAGTTATATCACATCTGTATATCAAAAGCCAACGGACCAAGGAATATATATTAACGAAAAAAGTGAGTGCCCCGAACGCTACAAATTAGGAACAATTCATGCTCTAGTACATAGGACATACAAGACCTCTTCATCATGGCAGTTGTTTCATGAAAGAATCTCTCAATTAAGGCAAACATTTATCAATAACGGCTATAGCAACACCTCTTTTGATAAAGTAGTTAACGCCTACCTCAAAACCCGGTCCAACAATGCTAATCAAACAATCGACCGAAGTAGCACAGTCCATAAGGTGTACTATAAGAATCAATACACAGAGGCGTATAAAGAAGACGAGAGAGTGTTGAAACAAATTATCCGCAGGAATGTTAAATGTAATAACGAAAATGAACGTCTTCAAGTCCATATTTACTATAAAAGTAGAACCACCGCTAACTTGATAATGAAAAACAGCCCAGATGCAGTCATCCCGGAGATACAAAAGGCCAATGTCATATACGAATATAACTGCAATATCGGAGATTGTGAGCTCCTAGACAATTCAAAATATATCGGTATGACATCGACCACACTCTCACGACGACTGACAATGCACTTGCAAGCAGGAGCCATCGCTAGACACACCTCCGAGGAACATGGAAGAAAACTCACCCGCCAGGACCTTGTTCAAAACACCATCATTTTAAAGAAAATTAATGATCCAGCCAGACTGCAAATATATGAAGCCATGAAAATCATGAAGCACAACCCATTAATTAATCGTCAACACACGGGGGTTTCACGCACACTGCAGCTACTAGGTGACCAACCACCAGCTACTCGCCAAGCCGACACTCAGTCACGGCCCAGTATTCAGAACAGCAACACCTAAGATATGTATATGAGACAAAATGTCGTAGGAAAAATCACAATGAAGAAAAATAAGCTCTGACACCTCCTAGATTATATAAAGAAGAGTAAATAAATAAATAATATATATATATATATATATATATATATATATATATATATATCAATTAAAAGAAACGGTCCAGTGGACTTTTTAAAATAAAATAAATTCAAAACGAAGGAAACACACAGAAAGACACAGACATAACTCACATCGATATTTCGACCATCGTCGTCATCAGAAGGTGCGAAGAGCGAAGAGTCCCGCAGGAAGACAGGGCGGTACTACCGTGAGTACCGCCCTGTCTTCCTGCGGGACTCTTCGCTCTTCGCACCTCCTGATGACGACGATGGTCGAAATATCGATGTGAGTTACGAGTGTATGTCTCGTATGTCTGTGTCTTTCTGTGTGTTTCCTTCGTTTTGAATTTATTTTATATATATATATATATATAATATTTAACCTGATGATAACATATGAGTATTAAAAGCTCGTTTATTAGTGTAAGATAAATATACATTTACACCATGAAACTCAATTTCGTTCGTTCACTTGACCAGTCTACTTAGTAATGTCATTGGCGAACCTTATTTATAGGTTACCAACTACGATAACGAAAATAGCCAGAAGGATAGAATCTGTGAACAAAAAGGTCGTGAATGCAGAAACTGCAATAATATTCAATAATATATATATTACATAAATATATGTTTATACATTATATATGTATATATGGCCAAACCACAATATGACAAACAATAGATGAAATGGGAAAACAAGACTAAATTTGTGGTTTGATCATTGTTTGTTATTTCACGTGTTTATGTGAAATCTTTTATATATATGCTTTTATATGGATGTCTGTTTCCATTGGTTCAATTTCGTCCTATATTTTTCCAAATTACGAAATTTTTTCTTTAATTCAGAGCACAAGTCAAAAATTAAATCACCTTAATTTTTTAATTTTGCATTGGACATGTTTCGGTGCTACATCCACCATCTTCAGCAAAAAAATACAATTAAAACTACACTTAACAAATTAATCTAATACTTAAAATAACATTGCAATAATAAATAATAAATGAACATGTTAACAAAAGGTTACACAGCCAGGTTTGGGGTTGTCAATGTTGGCATAACCAGCCCTAGGTTTCCAAACAAGCATGTTTTTAAAAAGCATGCATTAAAGAAGGACTGCTCCCAACTTTTACAAATAAATATATATATATAACGAAAAGTGTGGGATAGAAAAAATAGAAGATATCTATTTCAAATAAAATAGTGTGTAATTGTGTTTGTATATACATATGTAATACGTTTATTATGTATGCAGTATGCATAGTATATTTGATCACACATTTCACATGAGTACGTGAAACGTAGTATGTTGCGACTTAGTTAACGTCATTACGAAATAAACTCAAACGGGACTTTGCAATCGTTTCAACGATTGCATAGAATCAATGCTAAGCGTGGTATACACACAGACTCCCCATTCCACACCAGTCATTATGTCCGCCTCTATGGCATGTCTGTGCGGAGCACAATCTCAGAGTAGTGTCCCGTTGCACAGTTTTGGGGCACTCACGTTTCGTAACATGAAATTTGTTACTGCTGCTAAATTGAAGCATGATTGATGCTCCTACTTGAAGTTTTTACTCATGAGCAGGCAGTCCAGGATAAAAAAATTCGGAGTCAAGAAATTCAGTTAGATAATGAACTGCTTTCTCATCACTAATCACTCTTTTTACTGACTTTTATAAGTTTTTTCCTGGGCTTGATATGGCGTAAGAACTAGTTTGTTGATTTTTCCTGCCTGTTGATGTTAAGGGTTGAGAATTGGTCGTTCATAAAACTATTTTTTCTGAAAAGATAGTACAGCCTCAACTCTGAGAAACATCTTTCAATGATGTTAAATACGTAATATATTCAAATGTTCAAATGAAATTAAAATCAACTATCAATACCTACTTGCTACACATGTATATTTTCAAAATAGATATGTCTGTGAAGTTAGCAAAATAGAGCCTAATGGTCCATAACTTCGCTTCTGCACTGAATTATCAATCTATTGAGGGCCTATATTTTAAGTTAGCCATATACAAATCTAGTGTCAAAGTTTCAGCCCGATATGTCTCATGGTTGCTGAGTTTACTGTGACAAACGTTTTTGCTTTAAATGTCCATAACTTTACTTCAACGTTGAATTTCCAATCAATTCAGAGCCAGCCTATATTTTAAGTTAGGCATACTCAAATCTACTGTAAAAGTTTCAGCTTGATATGTCTTATGGTGGCTAAGTTTACTTGTGACAAAATTTTGCCGACAAACCGAAAAACGACAAACTGACAATCCGACAGAAATTTTTCTAAGGGTGGATTCGGTTTCTCTAATGTATGAAACGTAAAGAAAACTTGAAATGAGTCAGTTTTAAGCAATGTACCGACAAAATCATTCTTTTCTTTATATAGATATTGTTATAATTTAATATTACGTAATAGTTGTAGTTGTACATAAAACAAATCATATACTCAATAACATAGTATGACATTTTGTATTTCGGCATTTGTCTACACCAGGTGATTGAAAGATCCACTTGAAAAAGCTCAAAAGCCCTTATCTTGCCTTCTGATCTGCTCACTTCACCCTCCTGGTAATGACTGAATTCGAAATATTGGAGTCAGATGTTTATTTTTCTTCCACGTCTTTTTTCTCAATAATTTTTCTATATATATATATATATATATAGAAAAATATATATTTACATATATATGTAAATATTTTACACATATATGTAAAAGAAAATTTCATGATGACTATACGTCAAATAATATGAACAATTGACAAAATTCTATTGTATAGAATATTCAAATGAACTTTGTGAGAATAACATACAACGGTACCCTTTCCGTATTTCGACCCTATAAATTACAAGCATCAGGAGAAAAACGACTAAGTTATGATATGCTAGTATGCAGTGTCATTCATTATAAAAGATATATGCTGTACTTATATTTCTAAACTATAATTTAGTCTAAAGGTTTATATGAAAATATTATCATCATACTACATTTATATAAGTATAACAAGAAGGACATGATGAATAATTATTTATTTTATGATGGTTTCATAGATTAGGTGTATATAAATGATGTTCTGACAATGTATGTTTCAAGTTTACATAAGCAATATCTGGAGTGATTCTTTGAGTTTTGGAGGTTATTCTTTATTAAATTATCTTCAGTTAACTAATAATACTTATTGATCGAAGAAAATCAAGGAATAATATCCATTAATTATAAAACCATTAATACTATGATAACTGAAGTAACCATATACATGGATTTACTTTTTAATCCAAAATTATGAATTTTATAAATTCGTCCGTACTGTGATATCCTTTGGTTCTATACCTGATTTATATAACTTATTAATTATATTGATATATAATTATATATGCACTTATATATTAAGAAACTCACCCTGACACTGACAGAAACACCAGTTCGTGGAGTTCTGATGTGTATTAGGTAACAGAATATGTTTTTGAATTCTGTATCAATTTGTATAAGCCCATTATATAGATATATTAATGAATTTTGATTTTTCTTACAATTAAATTATTTTTTTCAATTCATATTTGTCTTCTCAATATAAACAACTATACAGGTTAGATGTATGGTGCCTGTTTACGACTGTAATCTAAATGGAGACTTAGATAGACTAACTCATTTTGTCTGTAGGTGTTGCTGGTTACTGAATATTTAATTTCCAAAATATTTAATTTCGTCTAAATTAATCAAATTTTTATACCATTAAAGTTAATATGTGTATTGAAAATATTATTCAGTACTTATATGATATCTACCACCCATATTTAATGAAAAGCTTATAATATAAAATACATTTCTTATATTTCGCGTTATAAATTGAAATTTTTAGAAAGAATTGTCAAACGTTCATAAAACAACAAATCTAACTAGTACATTGAAACACTTGAATTACATCTTAGTAACTTTGTATTGTTTACAGTTCAGCATAGTTGAAGTTTAGTGTGTCAATTTTAGAGGCACAAATCATTATATTTGTGTTTTATATATTTTCGATCTTAATCATTAAGTTGGTTACTTTTAATTTGTAATTTATTTTTTAATGAGTAATTCTGGCAAGAAAGTTATATCGAATACAATATCATGGACATGGTATTAAATTAGTACATTTGATATATATGTTCTGGTTGATACTTCATCATGTATATTTTAGTAGTTTATGGAACTATAATATTGGCGTCAAAGAGTTTTAATTATGTATAGTTTAGATTATTTGATGTTTGCGATTAATACTACCATGAAGTTTGGTAATTCGATCAAAGTATTAAGATTTAATATGAAACTGCCTTTGGAGTAATACTGTAGTTACTAAATATTTAAACATTGTAATTTTGTATTTAAGTGATGGAAGTTAAGTTGATGTGTGGGCATGTAAGCAAATTCTTTTTAAAGTTAGTTAGTTGTGTGGCTTGGAGAATTGTATTTGAGAGGGCGAAGTCTCTGTTTAAAACGGAATGTGCAAGCGTCGAAATCTCCCAGAGAAGAAGAAAGTTTGGGCGATTTTTAGGCGATAAATGTGATGAATGGACGGGAGGTTGCAGGCAGGTTACAGAGAGGGGCCACGAGGCTATGCCCGCTTTGGCCAGGTGTTTCGCTCATCGACACAAAGTGTTGTACTTGTAAAAATGTTACCTGCACAGGAACACTGGGAGTTTTCAGCAGAGGCGGGCTTCCAAACAGCGCAAGGGTAGACCCCCACCAGATTGTAGCCCACTACTAGAGGGGCACTACCCCCGTCGTCGGAAGAAATTTTGAAAGGATTGTAATCGAGTTGGAGAAGGGACTAAGGAAGTAGCGTATATTGCGAGCGCTGCGACGCGATGTGCTCGGCCGGAATGCCGTTCACATAGTAGGGAGCCAGTTGCGAAAGCTCGCCTCCTCGCGCGCAAGCCCAATCAATGAAAATATAAACTCCGGGCACCCCACCACCGCGCCCAGCTCTGTACACAACAAAACAAGGCACACGCCTTACGGACTGGTCGTGCTTCCTTGTCACCTCAGGCAGGGGAACGGCTTGACCGAGTCGCCCAGCAGCCTTCCTCACCTGTCTGCCATCAACGCCACGCTTCCACCCGCCGAGGACACCCCCGCCACGGCGGCAGGGCCGCGACAACCACCTGCCCGCCCTCACATCCACCCCTGCCACCAACATCGCAGGTTATTTACTATTTTTAGAATTCATAAACAACCTACAAATAAACATAAACACGAACAAAATAATATAAACAACCCATGACTTTTAAACAACCCACCCTAAACTATCTACAGACGACATTTCGTGACTCTCAAAAACATAAACACAGTCCATAAATCAGCAGATCTGACTCAGAAGTCATTTCTCTGCTGAGCCAGTTAAACTACCCGGAAAAAACAAACCCCCAAGCACCATAAGTCCCCCTTCAATAATATTTCACATTTCACATACTAAACTGCTAACAATATCGATGTACGAAATCATACAAATGACAAGAAACACCATAGTAATTAAATAAACCACAATAATTTCTAATATTATTGTATTTTATAATACACAAAATATTTTTGAATTTGAAAAACCTTATTGAATCCTATCACCTTATAATATTGAACTACTCCTATGGTTAATAATTGTAGTGTATATTCAGAATAAACTGGATGGTGAAAAAACATTTATATTGATTTCATTCTGTGAACCACTCAAATAAACTTCATAAACATTCCATATTTTGATCGTAATTGTTATAAATGAACCCAGTAGGCATATTTTTTATTCAAAGCTGGACAATATTCCACAGTTATAAAATATTAAACAATAAAATATATAAACCTGAGATTACTCTGTTATGAGTATGATATTATTTATAGATAACTGATGTTTCTAAAAACCATATAGTAACATAAAGTGCAATGAATATTGAATGATATTCACAAGGTCAAGTTCATTCATTATTTCATTACATTCATGAATGGTTTGAAGATGTTCTTAATTGGAATATTACTATTGTAAACATAAAAAGTACTTAAATCAAAAGTTAACTGTTAAAAAAGGTTAGAACATATATTCTTATTAGAAACATGCATATCTAGGTTATATTCATGCCTTTATTATATTATATGAAGCAGTCTTCTATGATATGAATCATCAAAAATATGTACTTCACTTAGCAAAAACTATATTGAAAATAGTTTATTAATTCTTATTTATATCAAAATAAATAAACCCATTGATATAAATAGAATTTTTTTTATGATATCAAGAAATCTGTTTATCAATACTGATGAATACCATTATCATCTTCTGATGATTAAATAGAATGGACTGAGTAGGATGAATGTGATTTTTGTTCAAATGATTTAAATAATAATAAGTGTTTATTAACCACAAATGTAGTTGTAAGGTTATAATACAGTTATTATGAAGTCAATAAAGAAGTTATCAAGCGTTTAATTTTTTCAACATACAATTCATGAGAAGATGTAATATGGTTAAATTGATATTGAAGATAATAAAGAGAAACGGTGGTATAGAGTGCAATTCATTGGAAGGTAACCGAAAACATAAGTCATGTTAGCTATAGCACATGTGATTTGCATACTTGATATGCTGCTTGGAGTAATAATCTGGAGTATGAGTCACATGTATGTTAGTTAAAAACAGAATGGGACTTAACTATAATAAGAAAATAAAACAAAGTTAAACAGGAGGAAACACAAATATTAATATACATCAAGATATGTAGGAATTTAGTTTGTCATTTAGTGAAACAAAAAAGTCTGTTAAAAAAAAATTAAAAAGGTAAATATAAATTAGTTATATTTGATGAAACATTATAACTGTGTTATATGTTATGCAGGCAATATATTACTGTATGAAACAACATCTCTACATATAAATTTACATAAGAACTGTAGATTTTTCATACAAAATAAAAGAATAAAAACATATATAGGTACACATATTAAGTACATATGTGTACAATTTAAAGACATACAAGTACAATATTGGTACTAAAAGAGGAGAATTTTGTAAAACAGCTCTCAACAAAATAATAAGCTGAAAGAATGAAATTTAAGAAGTTACTTGTAATGAGTATGTATCATAAAGGAAATGTCATGTGATTGTGTGACTCATGGTATGTAGCGATATTATATGTTTGTATGTATACATATAAATTGTAATTTTTAAAATTTTAAGCATACATAAATTAAAATAAAAACAAACAAAAAATAATAAAAGGCAAAGTGTAAGACTGTAATGCAAAAAAGAAAAGACAAATAAGTCAATGGTGGTCATAAAATACGACATGCTGATAACAGTGCCATGGCAGTTATCAGTTATAGTGGGTAGTTTATGCCTTATGGTGTGCACTCAAGCCAAGAGGTGTGAAGCTACAACCCTATCTATTGTATATATGTAGTGAGCTTTTAACGTCAAAAAAAAAGAGAGCTCCGTCAAACAAAGAAATAGAAATTAAGACATCCTTAGGAACAATTCTGTGCACAGCTGTAAAAAAAAAGATAAATTCTTTCTATTAATTTAATAAAAAAAATAGTGTTAGATGACTTCAAAAGAAGCAAAGGTAAGTAAGTATATGTATTTTATGAATATACACGTCCTAGTGAGAATATTCACATTGCTTGAGCTCATTACGTCTGGCGGTATGTGCTCACTTGTTTACGGTATGCAGTCGACACCTTACATATGGTAATAAGATTTCTCATAAACATGTGAAATAATAATCAATGATCAAACCACAATATGAAATGTGTAAAAAAAACTAGGATCTTTCAACTACAACAAGCGGTCTTGATCAGAGTGAAAAACCCAATTTTGACGAAGACCGCTTGTTGTAGTTGAAAGATCTTAGTCTTTGTTTTCCATTTCATGTTGGGTTTGATAATTCAACCTTAACTATGATATATACATAAGCCATTAACGTCCAAAAATATAATCCACTTAAACGGGATTTAGTTTTTCTTTTCTTTTCTAAAGAAAGCCAAAAACAAACATAAGTGCAACAAGGAGCATATCTTTGTGACAATTAAAAAAAAGGAATAAACTACCGCTGACAAATGAAATTGAAGTCAGTCAAAGGTAAGTAAGTCTTACACGTAATTAATGGCAATAAACGTCTGTGTGACAACAGTCATGTTGCTTGAAAATATGACTATGGCTCAATACGACTTGCAGTATGTGCTCATAATTTACGGTATGCAGTCAGCGCCTTATATATGGTATATACAGAAGTCATAAACACCCAAAAATATATTAGAACCAGTATTACACAGAAATATTAAATTCCAGTAAACATCAAGTTTTGAACATAGGTGTCAACAAAGAGTATATTTTTGACATTAATAAATTTAATTTAATAAAAAGCAAAACTACCAGAGAAAGGTGAAATTGAAGACAGTCAAAGGTAAGTAAAGGGAGGATATATTCAATGAGTGTAAAGCTCATAGTGACAACACTCATGTTGACTATGACAGAAATTAAGTGGTCAATGCCTTATGGCAGGGCTTGTCATTCGTTTGACCACAGGTCCCATTCATCAATTAAGGGAAATTCTGGGGCGCACCTTCCAATATGGGAAAAAATAATAATGAAACTTAACTAGTGTTCAATTAGTGCCAATTCATTGCCCTAGTTGCTTTCGTATAATACCCAAATTTCCTACTTATCAATAATATAATCATGTTTTTATTCACAATTTTTTTTATTTTTTCTTCTCATATTTCTCTTAGGATCGCTTTGATTACTAGGGATTTTGGTGTTTTTCGTCTGTCTGATGAAAATGATACCATTTGTAATGGTGATATTTATGGTGTTGTATTTAATGACAGGAACAAAAATAGTTATATAATGGAGACTTATCCTAAAAGAACTCTTTATATTTTGACAATATATTTTGCACTGTAGGATCCTTATGAGAAACGTGTGCCTGCTGAGACAGGCTAGTTTGTTATTATTATGTCTTTCATGTGATAAACACTATCAACTTTTCATCAACACATCTCGTAATTAATCTACTTTTACATTTATTGCTATTTAACATTGAAAACCTTGCTCACAAAGATAAGATGTAGAAAATTGTAATATGACCTATCAATGCTTTCCTCGAGATAGTTTAAAATGTCAACTGACGAAGACTTTCCTCGTCTATGCAGAAATCACATACCTGGGAAAACAAAATCATTAAGAAATTCACTTAAATGTCTGAAATATTCAAATATAATCTTCTTTTTTCTTGTAGCGCACCTGTGCGTTTTTCCTGGCGCTTCAATGCGCACGAGTGCACCGTTTGAAAAACCCTGCCACGTGGTATGTATTCAACACCTTACGTATGTATGGTTTCAGTAATCTCTGAAATCACAGAAATAGTTAATACTTCCGACCGTTACAAAGTCATTATGCCATGGTATGCAGTTAATGGTTATGTAGTTATGATTATTCAGTTATGGTATGTATTCTGTATACAATTATGGAATTTTATATGATCGGAATTTTAATATACTGATAGATGATATATACATGTTTCACATATAATTATATCTATAAACTCCCCGAATTAACAAATAATAAAAAATGTATTTATACAGAGAGATAACTATAAGAATACGGATAACATAATTAAAAAATTAATCCAAACTGTAAGCATGAAAGATGAGAAGTAAATGGAAAATAAGTGAGACAATTGAACATGGATACATAGTTCATCGATAAAAATACAATCCAAAAGGAGCACATAAAGCTCAATGTAGATAAAGAAGCATAAAGAAATTAAAAACACGCATCTATATATATATATATATATATATATATATATATATATATATATATATATCAATTAATAAAATGAAATACGATCCAAACTGGACGCAATACGAGTTCCAAATTCAAAAAGAGTAACACACAGAGTAAGGAAACACACTTACAGACTCAAATTTTTGAGTAATCCGTCTTCAGAAGAAAAGAGAAAGGGAGACCAAACACGTTGTAAACGCAAAGGGTTACTTGCAGTTGCGTCTACAACATGCTTGGTCTCCCTTTCTCTTTTCTTCTGAAGATGGATTACCCGAAAATTTTAGTCTGTAAGTGTGTTACCTTACTCTGTGTGTTACTCTTTTTGATTTTTTAACTCGTATAGTTCAAAATCGGAGAAGAGCAACGCAGTAAGTAAGGAAACACACTTAAAAACTCAAATGTTTAATATAAATATGATTTTAGCTGAATGATTAAAATATAACAGAAATGGACCATTATGTATTATATACTCCAGATGCATAAAAAAAACAGGTAAAATAATAAATAGATGTAGCTCCTCGATATGTACAACCCTAAATATTTTGTTGGTCAGGTATTGAGGTCTTGCTAAGGCTGCAACTCCAGTAATTATGATTCTTCAAGGGAATATTGAATATCTTTAATGATTCTATATTGGGAGTCTAAGTTTTGCCTAACTGTTGTATATGTAGATTAGAGACTTTTAACGAGTTCTAAACATCAGACAGGCTTGGGAAAACAGATTGACGTCCTCACTGAGGGATGATTTGTTCACCTTCTTTGTGAAGAAGATCTATAGTCAGAGTGAGGATCGCACCCCCATTTACCCCTCCAGAGGCAGTGTTGCAAGCACCGTGCTACTCTAGCTGCTGCGTTGAGTCATCGCTTGGCTCAAGACGTGATCTCATTGGCCGTCTTTAAATACTAAAGGACTTTTGTTACATCAGGCAACAGCTTGTAGAATCACCTTCCCTTCTCCCCACTCCTGTCAGCTGTGGAAACTTCTGCTGTTTCCACAGCTCTTTTGTCATTTAAACTTATTTATTATTTTATTTGTTATTTAAACTTACTTCAAAATGCCATAAATAAAGAATTATCAATGTTTGTGCACTTTTTAATCAGCATGGTTGCATTAGGGAATAAAATGTGTCTATTGCAACTAACATAGGTGTTATAAAAACAATTTAAAATTTGCACACAAATAGCAATACAGAAATTAATTTCCTATAACTTCTAATAATAAATCTTATTACTACTAGAAATTTATTCTTATTAGTTATGTATTATAACATAATATTAGAAATTTTTTGAAAAGTCCACGTAAAGAGAGTTTTGAACAAATATTGGCAGAAGCCTAATTTTAGGGCACTCATTTGGTTGTTACAATTGACATTCATAACTGCAGATACCTTGTTATTCACGATACATTAGAGTTATGTACTTGGCAGGTTCTTGATGTTGTCAACCTTTATGAATATGCGCGTGTTATTAATGAAGTGAAACAATTTGAATCGAGTGCATTAATGGATAAGTCCAAAACTATTAAAGAATGGAAAAAAAAAACTTAAGCAAAAAACTGGTTAAGGTTGAGCCTTTTTATGCCTAATCTAAAACACGTCTATCTGACATACCATCTGAACCTCAGATTCATGAGACGGTGAATCACTATAGTCAGGCACAGTGTAGTAAATTAAGATTCTTTTAAAACATAACATTAAAATATCGGAAGTGATTTGCTTCTTCAATAACTTGTAGATTCCTGGATTTGCTCGGAAAAACTATGAGTTGTGATAATAATAATAATGATTAATTAAAAGGCTTATTTTTTCAATCGTATACGTCATTTGTGTATTTTAGAACGATGCATAGGTCAGAATTATTTAAATTAATCCATCAAACAAAAATGTCAAAAAACGTTATTTATGATCATTACAATCCAATCAGAAAAGAATAATTTTAAAGAATTAGTATTATTTAACCTTAGTTCTTAATTTAACTAATGGATAAAGGGTTAAATTAATGAAACATAATATAATTTATAAATTATCAATCCTTTTGGTATAGAATCAAACAAAACCTAAAAAATTATCCATGAAACAGTCTTCAAGAGGAAATTGATTCACATCGTTTGCAATGTACACACTGTAATCAGATCCCAGTCAGTAACCAAATATATAACACCAAAAATATATATAGCTATAAAAATACTGAATATGTTATCATTAAGTAATATATGCTTTCCATTTCAAATAAGCTTGCATAATGTATTTTTACAATATAAGTATATCTACAAGGGTCCAATCCTAAACTTTAAGGGTTGGATAACAAACAAGTAAGCTTACGCTATAGCAGTATTATATTTGATATCCATTTTTGAATGATATCAAATTTTTTTTTTTAAATAAAATAAATAAACTCTTTAAGATGTTAATATTTTGAAAAATAGTTAATAATGCTATTAATTATCAATATTTTATTTATAAATTTCGCAGAAAATGAATTGGAAATTAGTTATTCAAAGAATTTTTGACCTGTATCTAGACTTTACGTATATTTAAATAAAACTCTGTCACATTCATACAAGCAGCTTTTGTTGAAAGACGAATGTTAAGGAAATATTTACGTAGCAAATATATGGCTCTCTCAGTTCAATCAATTCATATCCAAACTAATATTCATTGCCTGTATTTACATTATATTATTTAATATTCATATGAACATTAAGTATTCATGTCTAATTCCCTTATGAGTTCACATAAACCTATTCCATAATTAGTATTTAAACTTTTTAACATAAAAGATGATTTGGACTGATTACATAAAGTACATATTAAAGTTAAAAAAATATTGTAAACTATAGTGATTATAATCGAATTGTTTAGACGAAATATATGAAAAAACAGGCAAGAAACTGAAATATTTTCACATGGACTAATCCTTAGAATTTTCTATATGTGGCCTTAAGAGTAATAGAAACACAAATATAATACTCATTGATCATTTTTTTCTAGATATCCTACTCCCTCATAAACTCTTTCTATCACACGAATACATAATAACTGTCGTTTTAGCTATTTAGTTAAGAATAAATGTGGATGTAATTCGCTTATAAACTGTTTTTGTAGTCTAAAGTTTAAAACAAAACGCTCGGCTAGAATAAGGGTGAATACATTTAAGGCACCAATTAAGTTTGTACGAATTTTAATCAAATGACAACTATATATAAAGGAAAATTGTATTTTGATATTTGATTTGCAGCAGTTTATGTGGCTATTAACTGGATAGAATAATATCAACAACTCTGTGGGTTGTTATCTTTATATATCTTTACCCTATATATCTTTAGATTATATGTACAAATGTAGATATTAATTGAGATGCTCATTAATAACTAAATATTACAGTATATATAAATATATATATTTCTATTGATATAATTGAAAGATTGAATAAGAATTTTCCAAGTAAAAACATTGTGACAGCGATATCTAGTTCTTTGCAAGAGGTCTCCAGCCCTTTAGTAGTTTTGGAGTGGGTCCAATATTTGAAGTTGCACCCCAGTCTCAAGACCGTTTCAACCTCATTCCTGCAAATCACTTGTCTTGCACTAGCTTATAGACAATGCATGTGTAAAATTACGATCAGCTGTATTAAACAATGTAAATAACAGATAGGAAAAGAAAATACATACACTAAAAGATGAAAAACTAGCGCTAAGTATACTTAAAAGAATATATATTTAGTATTTTTCTTGTTTTTTGTGAAACGCAATTGGTGATACAATAACATTTTAATTTAGTTTCAGCAATTGTTCACATAATAATACACATATATAAATATGTGTATATGTAGTATAAGATGTACTATACCATCAGATATACTACGAGTAGTATAACGTAGTATCAGATGAACATATTGGTAATTAGTAAGGGCAATAAAGCAATGTTTTACCAATGTTCGGAAAAGACAAGAACCACTAATTCCATGCTGAGATGCGTAATAAATTACCTCATTAGTTGTGCAATCAGTAATTGAGTGGTATTTCCTCATACTGGGGAAATGGAAAAATCAAAGCCCTCACACGTAAAAGACGCATTTTTTAAGAGTACATTCAAGGAAAAAATTACAGTAAAAAAAAATAAGAATTTTTTTTCGAATTCTGCAAAACACCTGGTCACACACAGACATAGCTTTGATCTTAATAACAACATTGCCATCTTACATTTTAGCAGTAAATTTAAAGAAATTTCAAACTTTGAAACTTTTGAAATAAATAAAGCCTTAAATCAAAATTCATCATCGGCTGTACAAATTTTCACATGCAATTCCTGTTGTTTTTGTAACCTTTAGCTTGTAATATGTATTTTAGAAGTTTACCTAACGTTTCGAAACGCGTACCCTATGGAATACTTGACCTCCTCTTCATAGAGGCCTTATCAAACAATACCAACTACTCAAGAACTATTCTTGAATTTACTAAATATATATATATATATATAATTATGAAGGAAAAGTAGATATTGAAAACCTACTGTTGTCATTGCATGGCGTTGCTACAGTTCATTGAATCCCAGCCATTCATTCTTTTTCACATAGGGTTCGAAGACAGGACATGCTGACCAAAGGTCGACCTCGCAGAGGAGGAACTATGACCCCACATCACATATAACGCGAAAGTAAAAGATGATCAAAACTAACAGTATCTAGCATAGCACTATCTCTGAAGTACTCGACCTTTCCCAGAGCTTACACCTACATTTAAACAAACTGATTTTATTCTGTTCAACAATTCACTGAAAACTAATATTAATACCGTCTTTTCCCGAAAATAATACATCCCCCAAAAATAAGTCCTAGCGTGATTTTCGAAACGTTTTAGATTATAAGATCTCCCCTGAAAATAGGCTCTAATTAAGATAATGTGAAAATTATAATTCGTTAAAAAAATGCTGTTGAATGTAGTAGCTACTTTCTCTAGCTGTTGTAATATTACAGAAAATTCTTTGGAAAAAATATTCCATGAAAGAACCTTGTTTACCTTTAAACTTCGTTTCAAGGAGGCTACTTAGACAAGAATTATTAATTTAACCACAGCTATATTGCAAGACATGAGAGATTCAGACCAATAATTCTACAGAAAGTAGATTTGGAAGAAAATCAGAACGGAATTCAAAATTTTGATAATTTATTATGATGTTCTAGAAGATGACATGACTGTTATCAAATAAATTTAAATTTCTGTATAAAAATAACTATTAAACAAAAATATGTAAATACTAAATATTAACATAAATATGTAAATATTAAATACTTAATATACTTGATGCCCTCCTCCAAGAATAAGCCCTAGCACGGATTTTAACCTAAAAATAAAGTAAAACAGTGTCTTATTTTTGGGAAAAGGCGGTAAATAAACACAATACGAAGAGGTATAAATATATTAGTTATTAATATATTCTCTTGACAAAAAATATTCAACCTAAATAAAAATTAATACATTTATGAAAAAATTTTTTAGTAAACATGTAAAAAATAAAAATCAAAACCACATTAAGAAATTCAGAAATGAAACTAACACCTTTCAACGAAACAACTGATCTTCATCAGAGTCAGACTAAAAACTGAGAGTAGGTCTGCTGGCGTATCATCCTCCCTCTCTTTACCAATAATGTACATACAACACACACACACACACACACACACACACACACACACACACACACACACACATACACATCCCAAACACACACACACACACCAAACGCACATACACACACACACAGCCTGTCCTGTCGCTGTGACAACAACACGCAACAAACATGGACGCATATCATATTATACTGCCCCCAATATGAATGTGAAAGACTACCACTCAAAAAGAAAATAATACTCAGTTCAAAATATACATGACCCTCAACAATGGACAAATTTGTGACTGACGAACTCATCCATGACTTTACGGCATTCCTAAATAAAATAGACTTCATCCAACTTTAATAGGAATCCTCAGTCAAAATCCATGTAATATAATAAATGGTGCATGCAGAAGAAAAAAAAGAAACACACAAACACACACACACACACACACACACACACACACACACACACACACACACACACACACCAGAATCAGATTATTTAAGCTAAGCTTTAACATTAATGTTACTAAAAATAAGTGAACCATGATGAACAGCAGCTCTTTTCTATAAAGGTTGACTGACAAGCCATTTTGAAGTTTCTTTTTTTTTTCATAAACCCACGAATTTCAATATTTACTTTATTAGAAATAAAAGTACGCCTTTCCTCGAATCTTAACTGCCTTGTATAATGAAGGTCCTTTGCTCAAACAAGCTCAATTCAATACTTTAACATTAATGCGAAATGTATTTTGGCAATGAGAAGTGTAATGTATCTCTCAAAAGACTTTATATATTTACCTTGAATGATTAAAATTAATTGACTGACTTCATGTTCTCTTTCATATACTCAATTATCGTTTACTCTTTACATATCAAATTATCTCCTTCAAAAAACATTATGACTTTTTAAAAATTACAACATTTCAACAAAAACTGCTTTACGCAATTTTCATAAACATAATGTTTAGCTTAATATAAGCAAACTCAACTAATATAACACGTAGAAATCATTGAAGTTGAGTTTTTTCATTTTTTTGGGTTAGTATAACTCTAATCCACTATATAAATTATAAACCAACATTTTCCCCCTTTATTCTACTCACTTTAATTAGATCCTACCAAAAATTTTTAGGCTTTTTTTATAAATATACCAAAAACAAGTTTTATTTTAAAACTTGTAGTTATAAATAATATTGTTGGATAGTAAATTCATAAGACTAGATGTATAAAAGAATTTCATAGTTGCTAGAGCCTGTATGTCATTGCATTTTGGTAATGCTCATTTTTGTGGAATACAGTATTAAATACCATTACAGTAGCACATCTCATGTCCTTAAACTCAAACTCCGTATTTATTATAATACATAATTCATTGAATATATAAAAAAGTAAGAATTAAAATGATTTCACTAAAGGCGTGCATGCTGTTAGTTCCACAGGGGGTAGTAAAGCAATATTATTACAATTGCATTAATGTTACTTATTACCGACCATGTTTTTACTTTACTATAAGTAAAGTATAGTGATCGTGAAAAAAACGATCTCGAGATTTTGACGGGATTACATGTTTTGAGGTCCCAAAAGTCGTTTTCTGATGTTTTTTCGATGATGTCTGTGTGTGTGAGTGTGTGTGTGGGTGGGTGGGTATGTGAGTGTGTTAGCATTGCTTGTTACTACGCTATGGTCCAGAATCTTTGATGGATCAAGTTGATATTTCACAGAGAAATGTAGATGATCACTATTGTTGAGGAGGAATTTTGCATGACGGAAAAGTCACTTTTTTTTACCAAAAACCTGTTTTCGAAAAACATTTTTTTTTTATCCTAAATTGCTAATTCTAGAGTTTGAAATTTTGGCATTATCTTTGAGGTTACAAATCCAATAAAAGATATATATATATATCTATTCAGATTTTTAAAAAAACGAAATATATTTTTTTTTTCAATAAATGTATAAATTTTGGTTTATAATTCAATCTAAAAGTTTGTGAGAGTGCTATAAGCCATATTTGATATCTCAAAATAAAATATCACCTAAAAATAGAACATTATGAGGAGATTGAGTTGAGATAATTTATTTCAAAATTGCATTCGTCAAATGGGGCGTTATAGTACAGTTTCTATTTTCAAAAAATGTTTTCTGACAGTAAACGGATCATTAAAAAACCATGAACTTTAACCCAAAATTGATCTCAAAATTAGTAATTTATAAAAAAAAGTCATTCACGGTAGAGAGCAATAAAACTATAAAACCTGTTTGTTTATCCTAAACTAAGGGTTCACCTGCTATAGTTGTTGAATTTTTGATATTTTTTACATTGATGACATTGATTTAGAAATTTTTTGAGTCAATCCACTGAAATAAAATTGATGTTTATAACGGTAAAATTAAATAATTTATTGCCTTATATGAGATATAGGAAGAATAATATTTTTATATGTAAAAAATCACGGGCAATAAACATAAATTTCCTTTGTCTACCATGGTGTGATGAATTTGTATCACAAAATTCTCTAATTAATCTATTTATTGCAACCTTGAAAAAACTTAATATCAGATAAAAAATTCTTTGTGTTTATGAATTATAGTATCTTTGCATGATATTGAAGTATGAGGAATGGACTCGTTCCTCAAGAAAAGGGAGATATGTTTGTTGATAGATATCCAGTTTTTTCACTATTCAATTGTTATAGTTTAAATTTATTATTTTCAAAAATTAGAAGCTTCAAACTATAAAAGTTTTAAATTATAATGTAGAGCCGGCTTTGACTTCGATTGGAGGATGTAACACTGGCTAATTACTAATATACTTTTACTCAATATACTTTCACAGCAACATTAAAACAGAGTACATCACGCATGAAAAAGATAACACTTGCTTAGAGTAAATTCGTATATATGATTTTTGACGAAGGGAAAGAAAAGTAATTTTATTAAATACTAGGAGCCTTAAAAATCTCAGTATAATAATTCGCCAAAAATGGAAAACATTCTTTGAAGAAAAATAAATGTAAGTACCCAACATCTGAAATTAAAACTGATCTTAAAACAATATATTTCCTTCGATGTTAAAAAAAAAATAGGAGTATTTTTATGCTTTAAATGGGAAAATTTGTCTTAAATATTGAATGTAGAAGGAAGTCAGGTAAACTATGTAGGACATCCACTGGCTACTGGAACAAAAGTCATGTTCTCCTGTAAGAGATAATTTCATAACACGAAATCTACCTTTTCGCTTTTCAAAAATGCTATTATTACTGTAGTTATGCTAAATATATTATATGCATCAGTGGTGTGATATACAAAAGTAAGCATATATATTGATAAGTGAATCAATCACTATCTCTACTACCTACAGGAATGAAAGACTAATAAACATCTCTCATTTAGACATTTATATGACACTTAAATAGAACATTATATAGTATATACGCAAGAAGTATGATATTATGGTTACTTATAGTAAAGTTGAGTGTAGGCCAGTCCAGATTATTATTCTTTACCAATCGTTTTGAATTAGATACATTCATTAGTTTCAGTTGATCTAATGTCACATATATTGGTTCAGGACCAGATAAGGAAGTTTCATAAACTGCAGCTATCTAGAAAAACTGGCATCTAATTGATTTCAATTAGTTGTTATTTAGTATCTTTCAGCGAATGCACATAACTTATAGTGACATAAATAACTACGCAATAAATGGGTTTGTTTGATTTTGTAGTTACGGGCACCTGAGAACGTGACAATAAGATTGTTAAGAACTTTCAATCTTATAAATTATTAATTTTTTTTTGTAACGTTCCTGATTCAAAATGAATACTAACCACCTAGTATGTATACTAGTACGAATACTAGTGACGTCAAATGTTATGTATTTACTGATAAATGTAATAATTTTATTAGTAATAAAATAAAACCAAGCGTCTTTTCAATAAAAATCATGAATCTTGCATCGTTCATTGGACGTCAAATTCTTCTTTTCAGAGTAGCATACTTAACCTCCCATCACACAATCCATCTCCAGCCTTCCTAATACCCAATGTCAATGTAGATCTGATATTAACGTTTGTTTAAGGGTGTAACATATAGATTGATTAGAGCATTTTGTTGGACAAGTATCACATCATTGAAAGATCAGAAATTATATGTTTGATTGGCACTAATTTCTTAACATGTTGGAATTTCATTCTTCTTACATATTATATTAACTCATTTCATCATTTCAAGTTCATTCATTTCTATATACGAGTATCAATATTATTTCAGCCGATTCTTTTAAAAATTCTTTAATGTAAATAAATGTAAACAAATTTGAGAGGTAAAACAGCTGGATCTATTAGTCCAATATAACTTTTGTTTAAACTTCTTTATTTAGAAATATACAACCATGCATATGTGGTAAGTGTAACACAAGTAGCTTTGAGACAGACTAATAAAACTCTCCCATTTAGATATTTATATTATGCCTAACTGGGACATTATATATTATATACCCAAGAATATCCATATTAAGTTGACTTATAAGTCAAGACTTTTTTTTTGTTTTTAAAGCTTTATTTTTTTCATTAATTTATAAATATACTAGATAAGGAAACAGTTTATTAAATTATATGTAAATTTTTGTTATTACCGTTTTATTATTATATTTAACATGCATAATAATTCATGCAGAATAATTAAATTTAAGTTTAAAGAATAAGATGCAATGATTTTGAGCACCACTATGTTGGATAAACAGATAAGACTTTACGACAACGATATAAAACATATTCATGATTTAATCAAAGATACAATAATCGAAAGAAATGTTCAAATTTTTAAAACAATAAAAAGTTATTTTTTTTTAAAGAAAATATAAAAATCTTGATCTAAGATTGCAAGTGAAATCTTTTTTTTGAAGAGACAAAAATCATGATGTTATAAACGAGTTTGGTATTTATTACTTTTAGTAAAATTGATTGCAGGATATTCTAGATTTGTTACAATATTATAATATTTGGTACAACTGAAACGAGAACTTTACATTATGGAGTGCATTAAATTAAATAATGTTATTAAATAAAGTTGCTTTTATCGTTTATAATAATTTGAAATTCAATATCTCTAGTAACTTATTTATAGTTGACATTATTGTGACAATTTATAATAAATAAATAGAATACTTTACTATACAGAATGCATCAAATTAAATAATGCCTGTAAAAGAGTTACTTTTATCAAAGTATAAACAGGGTGAAAAGAAATGTTTAAAATGGTTGAATTCAAAACGACTTAAGATTCATAGGTCTCTATTTAGTATACAACTAATTATTATTACTGAGAATGCAGTCACTTCATTTACCGCCAACAATATATAATGCGCATGTCTGTCTTTTCTATCGTATGATTTTTTCAACCAATCATAGGCTCTCATTTTTTCAAGTAATTTTAACTTTTAATTGCCTCTCTATACGACGCACATTCTATTTGAAATTATTAGAAAGTAACAGTTTGATTAATGTTTGATTAATTGAAATGGGGTCTTACTGAAAAATTTAGTTTAAAATGTGTGTTTAATTGAGTATCTTAATTGAAAAATTTAGTTTAATATATGTTTTAATTATGAGTTTATATTGATTAAATGACAATGCAAAAATAGAGAAGGTTCTGAACATCAGAATAACGGTTAGTGGAAATATTATATTAATTTTCTTTTCAATATTACAAGTGTATTAATTCTTCTCTATCCACTCTTACCTAGTGTTATTATATTTTTAACACCACTCATAGTATTTTTGTACTATTATTATTTTGCTTCTTCTTATAAATGTCTATACAATTTATATTAATTTTCACTTCACAAGGAAAATTATTTACTATGCAAAAACTCACTTAGTGAGTTTTGTGGGCTTAACAAATTTGTCAAATTGAATCAATATGATTATTTCTATAAAAACATTTAGAAAACATCTTTTAATATCTTTCTAAACAGTTATTTAGTTTTAACTATTATCTTACTGTTAGCATTAGTTATTATTATACCATAGTAATTTCTGGCCTTCAACAATATTTCTCCTATTTTTTCACTTATTCTGTATTGTTACTTTTAAATTATTTACTTTATTGTTATGAATAAAAGCTGTATTTAACATCATACAAAGAATTCAAACTCTGTGTCTAGAAGAGGTCTTAGAAGAATTAATATAATACTTAACATAAAATTATTATATACTATATTATATTAGAATTAGTAATAATACAATCCGTCATATATCATTAACTAACCCATTAACTATATTTAACTATATTATATGTTTAAAAAAAATATATTTTTTCAATTAAGGCAAAAAACATTGAAGCTATTAGAAATAAATATTGATCATGCACCAATGGTTTACTTGCTATACTTGTATTTGTTTTACACTTATTTACAATGTTTACATTGACTTATTTCATAACAGGAAAGGTACAATTACGCTTTACAAAAAGTTGTAAACTACAGCTATAGCTGTTGTTATACCAATTATATTATATGCATTAGTAGTGGATACACATAAATAAGCCTGCATATTAATAAGTAGATCAATCACTATCTGCAGAATCTCCAAAGGTGAAAGACTAATAAACATGTTCCATTTAGACATATATTTTATCCCTAAGTGGGACATTATACATTATATACCCAAGAAGTTTGATATTATGTTTACTTATAGCAAATCTGAGTGTAGGCCACTCCAGGTTTTTTGTTATTGTTTAAACTGATCCCCTAGGGGGTGATAACATCAGCTTACCGGCTTTTTGATTGTTTCGATTCTATATTGGGTGTCCAAACTATTGCCGAACTGAACTGCATATCGAGTAGGGATCTATAACAAGTAGCTGACATCGCACAGGCTCGGGACTGACGGCTTAACGTCCTCTACGAAGGACCACGTGCTCAGATTTATTCACCCTCCCCGTTAATAATTCGAGGGCCAGGTGGGGATCGAACCCAGGACTACCAGCCTGGAGGCGAGTACGTCAACCACTGAGCTAACCTGGCCCCACAGATCATGTTTACTTTGTCTTGTTATACAAATTTGAACTTTTTCCTATGATTTTTAACATAAAACTTTCATCATTCTAGATAGTTTTAAAAATAATATATTTAAATTGCATAAAACAGAACATTTTTTAATAATTAAAATATATTATTGAAAATCATAGTTATTTTTTGAATACTTCGATCTTGTACGATTTTAAGAAAAAATATTTATGTATTTTACGATAAAGGATTGAAGTTTTTAGAACCCAAAGTGTAATTTAACAATATTAATTTTGTGATAAATGTTTAAAAAATAAACTGGAAATGAGGCAGTTGATAAAATATTGGGTTCATTTTCTTGTGGTTTTACAAAATGACAAATCTAATGGAGAAAGGTTTTAATGGAGAAGACTTGTTTTATGTTTGCAAACAATGTTGTGGGGTGCTGGATTGTGGGGGGTGTATGAGAAAAGCAAACCCGTGTGAGTTATAGCCCTCGATGCAACCCCCTTAATCTCATGTTAATTCCTACACACCTGGTTTTAATCTGGCACAAGTAGGATCAGGTGGATTAATTTATTCTCTATTAGATAAGCAGGGTGCGGTAAAGAGTGCAAGGTAGGAAGAGAGCGGGGTAGAATGGATCGCAATCTGTGTAATTGGAGTTTGCTGAGAAACTGGTCCAGCTGTGCATGAACCAAAGGTCTGTGAGTGCCTGTCGACTCTTTCACTCTTATATCTATATATACATTAAAAAGCACACACCTGTGACTTTTTTATCCTGATGGCAGTGGCTGGTGAAATATACAAGACAATTGTATCAGTTTCTTTTATGTTCTTCCTATGTGAACCTACTAGTATGCATTGTAAAACATTTAATTTTTCTCTGTCTTTTTCTGTCTTCATATATATATATATATATATATATATATATATATATATATATTATATAGTTGACTGTCGTCCCTCCGTCAATTCACTTCTTCTCCTGAGATTGAAAAGTGAGTCTTTGTTGTGTTTCAGTCTATGTGTAACTGCTTATTTTAATTATATATATATATATATATATATATATATGATCAAACCACAATAAGAAAATGGGAAAACAAGACTAAGATCTTTCAACCGTAACAAGCTGTCTTCGTCAGGGTCAAAAACCCAACTGGAGTTGCAGTTGGGTTTTTGACTCTGACGAAGACCGCTTGTTACGGTTGAAAGATCTTAGTCTTGTTTTCCCATTTTCTTTCTTATTGTGGTTTGATCATTGATTGTTATTTCACGTGTTTATGTGAAATCTTTATATATACATATATATAAAATTAAAGTCACAGCTAGAGAACACAAGAAAAAGGACGAACACTCACGAATCTCTATTATTTCGGCGTCTTGCCGTCTTCAGGAGAGTAGAAAGAAAGAAAATAAAATAAAAGGAGAAAGAATGAAGGAACGGAGACGTAAATGCGTCCACTGGCCGATGTAAACTGGCGCAATACAATGACACGCAGTGCAGCCACCTTACCAACGTGAACCAGTGTAGGCTGTGAGTTAAAAAATTATAAAAGTGATATTTAAGTAAAAGGGAGGAGAAAAGTAAAAAAGAGAAAGGAAAGGAAAAAAACATAAAACTAACTAAAATTAAACGAGAAAAAAATAAATAAATAAATAAATAAATGAATATATATATATATATATATATTATATATATATATATATATAAAGATTTCGCATAAACACGTGAAATAACAATCAATTATCAAACCACAATAAGAAAAAAAATGGGAAAACAAGACTAAGATCTTTCAACCTTAAGAAGCGATCTTCGTCAGAGTCAAAAACCCAACTGTTGGGTTTTTGGATTTTTGACTCTGACGAAGACCGCTTCTTATGGTTGAAAGATCTTAGTCTTGTTTTCCCTTTTCTTATTGTGGTTTGATCATGGATTAATTTTTCACGTGTCTTTTATTCTTTTACTTCTTGTATATTTATTAATTTCCATGTTATCATAATTTCATATAAATCTTTTTATACATTTATTTAATTATTTACCTCTATACTTCTATAATTTTACGTAGTTGTGTAAATAAATGTCATCGTTATTTATTCAACTGTTTAAGATAATATCATACTTACTTGTTATCTTGGTCCACTTACTTGATCTATTAATGGTAACTTGATCTATCAACTAAATGGTAATTTAGTTAAATATACTTTTTTTTCTATTTCACCTTTGTATGCTTCGTAAAAAAAATTTTGTTTTCATTTATATTTTATATACATATGTACTTGAACTTAGAAAGTAGATTCAAACTGGACACAAACAAGTTGAAAAACGAAAAGGCACAGAGAAAGAGGCACACTTACGTTTCCGGCGTGCGTGGTCTCCTACTCTCTTTTCTCCTCAACACATATTAACCGAAAATTTGATTTAGTATGTATGCGTCTTTCTCTGTGTACTACAGTTCTTCGTTTTTGAACTTGTTTTATATATATATTGGTAAATGTTGGTAGCAGTTCTTCCTGTAAACACACATTGTTAAAAATATGACCATACTTTGTTGAAACTTGCTTCTTAATAAGTTTCTCAAGTTTTCTGAATAGAGTTCTTGTTACTATATCAACAGTATATAATTGGACATGTTACATGAGTCATATGTTAAAAATATGACCATACTTTGTTGAAACTTGCTTCTTAATAAGTTTCTCAAGTTTTCTGAATAGAGTTCTTGTTACTATATCAACAGTATATAATTGGACATGTTACATGAGTCCATGTTTCTGCTGTCCTCAGCCATTATCAAGACATAACTGAGTTTCAAATAGATTGTTCCCTTATATAAGAGAAGTGAAATGTGTTGAGGAGGTTGGGGTATTAAAGGTGTTTTTCTGAATATATATATATATATATATATATATATATATATATATATATATATATATATAATAAATTCAAAACGAAGGAAACACACTGAAAGACACAGACATAACTTACATCGATATTTCGACTATCGTCGTCATCAGGAGGTGTGAAGAGTGAAGAGTCCCGCAGGAAGGCAGGGCGGTGACTCATCTCAGGGTGGTATATATATATATATATATATATATATATATATACAAATCACGATACAGAAAAAAGAGAAAATACACAATTACTAAATTTAATATTTTGATTTGTTGATGTCATCAGGAGAAGAATAGAAGAAAGAACGAAGTGAGAGAGATTCCGCGTTTCATTCTTGGGGAGAGTGGGGAGATCTCTCTCACTTCGTCCTCTCTTCTAGTCTCCTCCTGATGACGAACACCAGTTCAAAATATTGAGCTAAGTAAGTGTGTCTCTTCTCTTTTATTCTGTGTTGAGTTTTGTGTAATTTGATGTTATATAAGTCCGTGTGGACAGTTTCTTCAATTTAGTAAATATATATATACAAATTAATCATCAATAATAACTCTTGATATAATATATGAATTAAATACCACAATAAACAATATATATTAATTAAAATGCTCTAAGATCTTTCGTCACAACATCATCAGAGAGCTAAATGAAAAAAAAAACATAATAACAAGTTAACCTGGCTGATTGAAGTCTTCAAGATTGCTGGCATCCTTGTCTGAATTTAATGTTCCTAAACTTGAAGGAGTCTTGATCTGCTTACTTATTTCTTCTATTAATAAACTAGATTTATTAAACAAACTAGATGAAATATTAATAAAAGGAATAAGTAACAGATCAAGACTTCTTCAAGTTTAGGAAAATTAAATTCAGACAGGGATGCCAGCAATCTTGAAGACTTCAATCAGCAAGATAACTTGTTATTATGTTTTTTTTTTTTGGTTGTTTCATTTAGCTCTCTGATGATGTTGTGACAAAAGGCCTTAGAGCATTTTAATTAATACATATTGTTTATTGTGATATTTAAGTCATATATATATATATATATATATATATATATATATATATATATATATATATATAGTTTTGTTAAAACTTATGCCTATTTCCAATTTCACTCTTTTTCGGGTTAATTTTTCCATTCTTCTGAGTTCTGGCTTCCAAGAGTTCCAATTAAACCCTGCGGAAACCTGCTACAACCTTCCAATGATTATGACTGTTAACCTTGCGTGTTTATTTAGTAATGTATTTTAATAGATCAGTATCAATGTTAAGTTTTTATTGTTATTTAGTATGTATAGTTTAATTGTGTAAAAATAACCTTGAAAATGGTCGATGTGGACCGAAACATGTTGGTGTACAAAAATAAAAATTATGGAGAACTGATATATCTAGTCCCGAACTCTTGGAAGCCAGAACTCAGAAGAATGGAAAAATTAACCCCTAAAAAGAGTGAAATTGGAAATAGGCATAAGTTTTAACAAAACTTGTATAGATGAAGGCCTGCTCCCCAAATACACTAATATATATATAACTATATCTTAACATTTTGTTCACCTTTAATTTATTTTTAGACCTATTATTCATTATATAGCCGGTAGTAATAAACTCTTGTTCCAGTTGTTCTCCAATTATAAGAAAACTGTTATAAAATTAGGGACCATAATTTATAAGGTCCTGAGTATTAGAACTGTTTAAACTTGAACTATTCATGCCGTATATT
The DNA here is from genome assembly GCA_026182355.1 of Hermatobates lingyangjiaoensis. NCBI lineage: Eukaryota > Metazoa > Arthropoda > Insecta > Hemiptera > Hermatobatidae > Hermatobates > Hermatobates lingyangjiaoensis. Next base: position 1,396,550 of record JAPFBL010000020.1, read on the forward strand.
TAGCACATAAATAATAATATGCATGGTCGAAATTAAACAGAAGCTAAACTGATAATGCATGAAGGATTGATATTATTGCGAGATATTATTCAGCGTTCATTAATTAAATTTACAGGTTCAAACACTAGAAACAATAGTAATGGTTTATTCAAATCAGACTGGATGTTAACGATGCCGTTGTCTATAGGTTTTACGTCAATTGCTAGACTACATTTCGCTCAATTTTTCCTTCTTTATTCATTCATTACTCTGTCCTAGACACTCTATACATTTATTTGCTCAATTTAAGATGCCTTTTTTATCTTTTCTATCAACAACATATAACTATAACTTCTATAACATTCTACTCATCAAAAGTATGTTCAACACATTTTGGCTAGTATAATGCTTTTCTTATTAATTTTAGATAAAAAACTTATAGCCATTCTGTTAGATTGGGCTTCACCTTTAGTTATATAGATATTCGATTGCTACCACATATCTTTATTAAGATATTGGGAGAAGGGTAGTTGAGATGATGGGCCACAGTTGCTTAAGAGTAACGTTATTGGAGTGGCTGGTTGATAGGGCGTGTGTCACAGGTAATGCAATACTATGCTCGCTGGCTTTGCACAATGCTATTGCAGTGGCACATTAGACGGACTGCAATCCGATTACAGTCCAATCAAATCTATCCGCTCTGACGCACCCCTCAAGTCCGCCCAAACTGTGCACTCACACACTCCCAGTCAGTACCAAATCTCTGAAAACTAGTCACACAAATATTTCATATAGTCATGACATGAATGTATTTAAATAAATATTTCACTAAAACTCGAATATAAATATTTCACTAAAATGTTATGAAAAATTCGAATACGCAATTCAAACTGTTTCAACTAACTCACAATTAGCCCAAACATAATATTTTTTCACAAAAACACAATAAAACAAAAAAATTAGATATACATTCTAATGGAGAACTGTATTTACTCATAATGGAAAACATATCATGATAATGCTGAAAAAGACGTTTTTCAATCTATGAAAAAATATTCAGTGGATTTTAACAACTGTCTAGTTCGAATGAAGACGTGATACTAAACTGAATAACAAGCAAGGCAACCAAATTTAATTTAATGGCGGTTGGGTAGGCGACATCTACTCCTGATTATGTTGAGTGTCAAAATATAGGCATGAATGCCAGTGCTTTCTATGTGCCACCTTAGCAGATTGATTTTTCATCAGAAGTACTTATTTTATCCTTACTCACTTTCATAAAGTTTTTATATTTCTGGAGAATTCATATCATACTGATTTCTATATAAACATAACATTATAACATAAATATAGAATCTAACATGCTGTTAGTATAAGAGGAATCAGAGTGACTGTTATAAGATACTTCTATTAAGAAGGAACACAGCAAAGTTAGCTTAATTTCATTTTTACTTTACTATAAGTAAAGTATAGTGATCGTGAAAAAATTCGATCTCGAGATTTTGACGGAATTACATGTTTTGAGGTCCCAGAAGTCGTTTTATGAAGTTTTTACGATGATGTCTGTGTGTGTGTGGGTGGGTGGGTGGGTGGGTGCGTGTGTTAGCATTGCTTGTTACCACGCTACGGTCCAGAATCTTTGATGGATCAAGTTGATATTTTACACAAAAATGGGCCCCATTTAGACGAAGATCCCTATTGTTTGGGAAGAATTATGCATGATGGGAAAGTCACTTTTTTTGCCAAAAACCGTTTTTTTTTAAAACATTTATTTCTCCTAAACTAATAACTCTAGAGTTTTGAGATTTTGACATTACCTTTGAGGTTACAAATGGAACAAACGAAAAATATATTCAAAATTTTATATCAACAGGAAATTTTTTTTTTTCAATAAAATGTACAAAATTTGACTTCTAAATCAATCTCAAACCTTGTGAGAGCGATACAAGCCATACTGTTTGACGGACAAGAATGAAACTATGCCTATAAATAGAACATTATATGGACAATGAGTTGAGATATTATTTTCTAAAATTACATTCGCTAAAGGGGCGTTAGAGTACGATTTGTGTTTTCAGAAAATGTTTTTTTGACGCTAAACGGCTCGTTAACAAATTATGAAAATTTGAACAAAAATGGAACAAATAATTAGCAATTCATAAAAAAAAATCATGAAGTTTCAATTACGGAAAAGAGCAATAACGATATAAAAACTCTTTGTTTATCCTAGGCTAAGAGATCACCTGCTATACTTGTCGAATTTTTTGTATTTTTTTACATTGTTTACATTGACTTAGAAATTTTTTGAGCGAATCCACTGAGATAAAATTGATGTTTCTAATGGAAAAATGAAAATATATTATTGACTTATAAGAGATGTAAGAGGAATAATATTGTGCAGGTAAAGGATAACACTCATTAAAAAAAAAATCGTATATATGTTATTTGACAAAGGGGAAGGAAAATGATCTTATTAAATACTAAGAAGCCATAAAATTCCCAGTATAAAATTCTGTTAAAAACCAAAAATGTAAAAGATAATTCAAAATATAAATCTTTTGTTTAGAGATTAATAACTGTAATTATCGTACATCTTTAATTAACAAATCACCTTAAAACAACATTTTCTTCGCTGTTTAAGATGTTTTTCAGAGAAAAAAAGGGTATTTTACTGTTTTAAATTTGAAAATTTTACATTAATATTCAATGTAGAAGGATGTTAAGTAAACGATGTAAGAAATCTACTGGCTATTTGAACAATAGCCATGTTCTCTTGTAGGATAATATTTCGTTTCAAGAAATGTTCACATTGGTTTTTCAAAAATGATATTACTGCTGTAGTTATACTAATGAAATTATTTGCAAATAATAAATTATTTGTGATGTACAAAAATAAGCTTATAAATTGATATGTCCTTCAATCACTATCTGTACTACCTCACGAATGCAATGCTAATAATTATATCCCATTTAGATATTTATGTTATGCTTAAATGATACGTTATGTTTTATATACTCAAGAAATTTGACATTGAGTTACTTATAGTAAAGTAGAGTGTAGGCCACTCCAGATTTTTACTTTACTATAAGTAAAGTTTAGTGATCGTGAAAAAATTCGATCTCGAGATTTTGACGGAATTACATGTTTTGAGGTCCCAGAAGTCGTTTTATGACGTTTTTACGATGATGTCTGTGTGTGTGTGGTTAGGTGGGTGGGTGGGTAGGTGCGTGGGTGGGTGGGTGCGTGTGTTGCATTGCTTGTTACCACGCTACGGTCCAGAATCTTTGATGGATCAAGTTGATATTTTACAAAAAAATGGGCCTCATAAAGACGAAGATCCCTATTGTTTGGGAAGAATTATGCATGATGGGAAAGTACTTTTTTGCCAAAAACTGTTTTTTTTAAAACATTTATTTCTCCTAAACTGAAACCCTAGAGTTTTGAAATTTTGACATTATCTTTGAGATTTCAAATGCAACAAACGAAAAATATATTCAGAATTTTAAAACAACAGGAAATACTTTTTTTTCAATAAAATGTAAAAATTTTGACTTATAATTCAATCTCAAACCTTGTGAGAGCGATACAAGCCATACTGTTTGACGGACAAGAATGAAACTATGCCTATAAATAGAATAGTATATGGAGAATGAGTTGAGATATTATTTTCTAAAATTACATTCGCTAAAGGGGCGTTACAGTACGATTTGTGTTTTCAGAAAATGTTTTTTTGACGCAAAACGGCTCGTTAAAAAATAATGAAAATTTGACCAAAAATGGAACAACAAATTAGCAATTCATAAACAAAAATTCATGAAGTTTCAATTACGGGAAAGAGGAACAACGATATAAAAACTCTTTGTTTATCCTAGACTAAGAGATCACCTGCTATACTTGTCGAATTTTTTGTATTTTTTTACATTGTTTACATTGACTTAGAAATTTTTTGAGCGAATTCACTGAGATAAAATTGATGTTTCTAATGGAAAAATAAAAATATATTATTGACTTATAAGAGATGTAAGAGGAATAATATTGTGCAGGTAAATGATAACACTCAATAAAAAAAAATTCGTATATATGTTATTTGACAAAGGGGAAGGAAAATGATCTTATTAAATACTAAGAAGCCATACAATTCCCAGTATAATAATTCTGTTAAAAACCGAAAATGTAAAAGATAATTCAAAATATAAATCTTTCGTTTAGAGATTAATAACTGTAATTATCGTACATCTTTAATTAACAAATCACCTTAAAACAACATTTTCTTCGCTGTTTAAGATGTTTTTCAGAGAAAAAAAGGGTATTTTACTGTTTTAAATTTGAAAATTTTACATTAATATTCAATGTAGAAGGATGTCAAGTAAACGATGTAAGAAATCTACTGGTTATTTGAACAATAGCCATGTTCTCTTGTAGGATAATATTTCGTTTCAAGAAATGTTCACATTGGTTTTTCAAAAATGATATTACTGCTGTAGTTATACTAATGAAATTATTTGCAAATAATAAATTATTTGTGATGTACAAAAATAAGCTTATAAATTGATATGTCCTTCAATCACTATCTGTACTACCTCACGAATGCAATGCTAATAATTATATCCCATTTAGATATTTATGTTATGCTTAAATGATACGTTATGTTTTATATACTCAATAAATTTGACATTGAGTTACTTATAGTAAAGTAGAGTGTAGGCCACTCCAGATTTTTAGATTTGTTAACATCTCATTTTTCAGCCAATAGTCATGAAAGACAGTAGGTTGATTGAACATATTAATAATATTGAACCTTGCTCAATGCTGAGCAAACAATACACTTGTAGTAATCCTAAAATGAAACATAAACTAATGGATATGACAAATGATTTAACTGGCTAATTTTCAAATGACCTGATTTAATTAATATTTGAACAGAAGCAGGCCTCCGTGAAAGAGGTGTGGTAACTAGCAAAGTTGCTTGGATTGATCACATAGAACGGTCCCCACTCCGGACTCTAATTGGCTTTAAACTCTGTGGTATAACTTTTGGTCAAAGTTTTCTACAAGATAACGATTGATTTAAATTTAATCTATACCACTTCGTATGCTTCTGTGCCTTTTATGTATTGTAAGCCCAGTGGGGTGGTTTGAAATTAATTTGACACCCATCTTGATAATTCACTCTTCTCCCATTATACAAGCACCTTGGTTCCTTTGTTTAATTCTGCTAGAACTATCTTAGACATAATTCACAAATTAGAAATTTCAAACTTAATTTTCGCCGAAATCAAATTCTAAACATGACATAAGTAACTGAAAATTAAAATATTTTGAAAAATTGTTTCCGTTACTTTACACTAGTATCTTGTGTTATTAAATATAAGTCTTCATTAGCGAAGAAATAGAAAAACGAATCTTTTTTGGTTACAATATATTCACGCTAATATGAAATTCATTTTAGAACTTCTAACACTAATCAAAAGATATTAAACAGACATCATCGATAAATGAACTTATTGTCTAAGAAATAACCCGTATAATAGTTTAAAATGAAATTTTGTGAATCGATCTTTGTTATTCCCCCAAAACCCAAGAAAATCAAGCAGAATACTCAAACAATTTTTTAAAGGGTATACAGTAAGGGATTGGCATCAAGTCTTATATCATTATATATATATATATATATATATATATAGATAGATAGATAGATTTCACATAAACACATGAAACAACAATCAATGATCAAACCACAATAAGCAATGGGAAAACAAGACTAAGATGTTTCAACCGTAACAATTTGACTCTAACGAAGACCCCTTGTTACGGTTGAAAGGTCCTAGTCTTGTTTTCCCATTTCATATTGTGGTTTGATCATTGATATATATATATATATATATATATATATATATATATATATAATATATATATATATAGTACTATTGTGCTATTGACTTTTTGTTTGTCTGGTGTAAATTGGTTACCTTACTTGTTTATTTCAGTTCAGTGTCACGTATTTATTCAAACTACAGTTGTTGTTGAAATTCACAGGCTATTTTTCTTTGTAAAATAATTTGTAATGTAATACTTAATTTTTTTTTTCAAAATTTATACTTCTGTAAGTTTTCTCACTAACCTATTGTCAACATTTCTATCGTATTTTCTTATTTGTAACTAATTGCGCTTTTTATGTATGTTTGATTTTTGAATGATTGAATTATTACTAATATTTCCTCTGTTTTGTAGGTTTTTGAAAAGGTTTTAAATAAAAACCGAACCGTTGGCAATGCGAGTTTAATTTTAACCTGAAGAACTCACCGAGTCCCGATAAACATTAGTTTTGTTTCTGTTCCACGGTCGATACTTTTATCAATATTTACATATATATATATATATATATATATATATATAAACTTTTTAGTTGACCGTCGTCCCTATGTCAACTCACTTCTTCTCCTGAGGACGACCACCATTACGGTCGAAATATTGAAAAGTGAGTCTTTGTTATGTTTCTGTCTGTGTGTCTCAGTTTATTTTGAGTATATATACATATATATACTTTAACAAAGAGAAAAGAACACAGAAAGGCACTACAGAACTCACTTCGATATTTCGACATCCGTCGTCATCGGGGAGAAGTGCGAAGTACTCGCGTTGAGAAGCAAACTGCTACTGGCCTCCAGAGTAACTCGTGGAACCACCGCAATGTTGCCCCCCAGCGGAGGAGAGGAAAAATAGAAATCCCTCCAATATTTATTTATAAAACAAGATAAAAAGTATATAATACGAAATAATAATGAAGACAAATAATAAAAATGCAAAAAAAAACATCGGAATGTAATCCCTTTATTTAGTGCCACTATATATATATATATATATATATATATACACTTTTTTTCGTTGGAAATACTATCCAAAACGGACAAATATAGTTCAATATAAACAAAGAAACATAGAGAAATCAGAAGAACACACTTGCAGTCTCTAATTTTCGGTTTGAACCGTCTTCAGGAGAGATAAGAGAGGGAAACCAAGCGCACTGGATCAGAGACGGTTGGAGACCAACAGTGTTGCCGCATGCGCGCCCGTTCACAGAAAATAAGGTAGACAGGAATCAATTTATAATTAATTTATAATTTATAATTACATTAAATTAATGGAATATGAAAACAATAAATATATAAAAAAGAAAAAATTGAAAAAATAAGGGAAATTGATACAGGGAAATTGATACATAAACAAAAGTACTGACTAAGCTATGGTAAAATAAAATAAAACTAAGAATACAAATAATAATAACAAATGAAATAAATTATTTAAAAAAAAGTGTGAAAAGGCAAGGAACTTTTAGACATTATCGCTTTAGATTGAGGCCAGGTGCAGGTGCCAGGTTAAGTGCGCGCAGTGCACCTGGCCTCAATCTAAAGCGATAATGTCTAAAAGTTCCTTGCCTTTTCACACTTTCTTTTAAATAATTTATTTCATTTGTTATTATTATTTGTATTCTTAGTTTTATTTTATTTTACCATAGCTTAGTCAGTACTTTTGTTTATGTATCAATTTCCCTGTATCAATTTCCCTTATTTTTTCAATTTTTTCTTTTTTATATATTTATTGTTTTCATATTCCATTAATTTAATGTAATTATAAATTATAAATTAATTATAAATTGATTCCTGTCTACCTTATTTTCTGTGAACGGGCGCGCATGCGGCAACACTGTTGGTCTCCAACCGTCTCTGATCCAGTGCGCTTGGTTTCCCTCTCTTATCTCTCCTGAAGACGGTTCAAACCGAAAATTAGAGACTGTAAGTGTGTTCTTCTGATTTCTCTATGTTTCTTTGTTTATATTGATCTATATATATATATATATATATAAATGAAATAAAATAAAAATATAAAATAATATATATATATATATTTAGTCGCTCTCTGATGAGATAGTTTAAGCCTCAGAGCTTATTTTCCTTCATTTTGATTCATCCTTGCGGCTTTTTGGGTCATTCATATAGACATATATTAGGTGTTGTTAGTAAGAATACTGGGCGGAGAATGGCTTTTCGCTTGACGAGTAGCTGTTGGCTGGTCACCTAGAAGCTGCAGTGTGCATGACACTCCAGTATGTTGACGATTGATTAATAGATCATTTTTCATGATTTTCATGGCTTCATATATTTGTAGTCTGACTGGGTCATTGACTTGTTTTATAATAATGTTGTTTTGTACTTGGTCTTGGTGGTAGAGTTTTTTTTCCATGTTCCTGGTAGGTATGTCTGGCGATGGCTCCTCATCGTCAGTCGTCGTGAGAGTGTGGTCGATGTCATACCGATATATTTAGAATTGACTAGGAGCTCAAAATCACTCATATTACAATTATATTCGTATATGGCATTGGCCTTTTGCAGGCCAATATAAAATAATTGTTATATATATATATATATATATATATATATATATATATATAAGTGTGTGTGTGTGTTCATATGCTGCCTACGAGTGTGTGTGTGTGTAAGAGAAAGAGAATAATTCGAGAAAAAAGTGGGCGTCATGACTACTATAACTTGCAAGTTGAGTGGTGTTTTCATTCGTTTTATTTTGTATTGCTTATATAAATGAAGACCATTAGGTGACAAGCTGACAAAAGCTAATGAAGACATAATGGCTGTAGAGCAGGTGGTAATTCCTACAAGGAGACACGACAAGTTGCGCTCTCTGCTTGGTTGTCAGTGTTGTTTACAGGTTTGTCATAAAGATGCCTCTTGAATGGGCGTATCTCTACAAGTTTGGCCGAGCTCCAACACGACTTCTACATCCCCCAAGAGGACTTACTTCGCATTGATAAGGGTGTTGGACAAGTTCTTAACCATCAACTTGACCTAATAAAGTTATACTAAAGAATAAAATATACCATATCCTACAAAGAAACGAAATTAATTGTAATTTTGATGATAAAGAATCTACCAGGCTCATTAAAACCCAATATATTACTGCCATGTAATACACTGCACCTCCACGAAAATACGACTTGCGACTTTTGTAGCACTAACACATTAATATTACTACACCACCAATGATATTAATAAATTTTCTGCTACTGCCAATATTAGTTGTACTATCAGCATCTGTCGTTCTAAAGAAATTTGGAGTACTAATAACATTCGTAGTACGAACAGAATAAGTAAAATTCGTTTACTATTAATCGTAGATTCTTATTTTATGTAATCAATGTTCTACTAACGACTTATCATTTCTGGGTACAGTGATACAGTAAACTATCATTGCTCAATGTTATATTTGAAATAAAACCTGGTTCATTTGTTTTAAAAGTATGAAATGTATACTTCAACGTTTTTATTATTTTACAACCATTGGGATACCTGTTTCCTTCAACAAGTTTCAGCGTGGAAATGTGAAAAATTGAGGACAATACGTCAAGTTATATAAAAAGCATAAAAACTTGCAAAACAATCATAATACGTAAATATAAATATACAGAAAAAAACTAATATAATTTACTGCAATAATATATATATATATATATATATATGAAAGTGAAAAGACTAATAGTCAGGAGGTTAGAATCAGTTAACAAGGAAGTTTAAACTGCAGGAACTCTTATTACTTTTAATTATATATATATTGTATAGATATACATGTTGGGATAGAAACTTGAAAAACAAAAAATAGAGAAACACACATAAAGTCTGTAATTTTTGATTCAACAGTGTTCAAGAGAAAGTAGAAAAGGATAGCAATACAATATATTCGTAGAGCGTTGAAAACAGATCAATTCAACTATTCTGGGCTTTAATGCTTTGTAATTGTAGTGATAGTTGGTAGATTATTTTTGTATATTATGTTACTTGTGAAGAAGGTTTTAAATAAAAAGAATGGTAAAAATTAAATCTGATGTTCAAAGCATGTAGAGAACAGATAGATTTTGAATATTTTCGTATTTGATTGCCATAGTATTTCAATATATTGTTTGGTGAAAATATGTATTGTATCATAAGCCATGTTATGCTTTGTATCATAAGCCATGTTATACTTTGTATCATAAGCCATGTTATATTTTGTATCATAAGCGATGTTATGATTTGGAGAAGTAATGGGGAAAAGAATACTGGTTTAAAGTTTTCTTAGAGAATAGTGTTAAATAGTGGATTTATTGCTTTAAAATAGCAATTAGTTTTAAATAATATGACATTCCGTTTTGAAGTTAATTGGGAATTACAAGAGATACCATTAATAAATCTATTCTTGTGGGGTTTGTAGTGAATTAAGCGAACAAAGTGACTCTGTGTGAAAGACAGGAGGGGGTGACGTTCTCATTGTCTTGAGAGGGGATTAGCGATGCTGAAGGTAATCCCGGGGGGCTGTATGCCAGTACTGCGAGCCGGATACAGATATCATTTTGTGTTTGGTGGGAGAGAGCCTGTTATTAATCAATCATTAGCAAAGGAGGCGTGGGTGTAATTGGGCATTAGGATGGGATTAGACCGAGGGAATATCTTTCTATATGGGATGGAGAGATGGATTAGAGCTAATTTATTGGGCGGGCGGCTTTACCTGTTTGAATTAATCGGGGGTAATCCCGCGGGACGGGGGTGAGAGCGGGTGCGGTGGAGGGGAGGTTAGTCAACCTTGTCACACATGGTAATCATGTTGGGGGTTGGATCGTTAAATAAGGACTTGGCTTCTATAACGTCTGCGGCCTGACACCTGGAATATTACTTGAATCTGACACTTACCTCGAGAGGTGCTCAATTTGACTGTGCCTTTAGAATACAGAGCTTGGTGCAGAAACTCAACAATGTTATACACAGGTAGACAGGGACGCCCTCACGTCGTATTCCAACAACCTCTCAATCAGCGATCACCATAAATAAATATTATATTTTATATATTTGAGATAATAATTATGGGTTTCTATAAAGATATGAGAAGAACATATGAATGTAATGAGCCTTTGAAAAAGCTTTTAAATAAAAACTGAAACGTTAGCAATGAGAGATTAATTTGAAGCTGAAGAACTGATCCAGCCCAGGCAAACATTTATTTTATATAAATCATTATATATATATATATATAAAACTCAAAGGTGGATTTCTTGAGAGTTTTTGGTCTAAAGAAAAAACAATCTTGTTTATACGCCGAGGATTTGCCAAAAATTGTTTTGTCATTTTCAAGGCTAAAAACAATTTCTTTAAACCAAAAATCGTCAAAAAACCCATCTTTGATCTTGAAGAACTACTGGTCGACAAGCTATATGAATATATTTCTATATGTTTCTGAATATACATTGAACTATATATATATATATATGAGATATGGGAAAACAAGAATATATATATATATATTATATATATATATTATATATATATATATATATATATATATATATATAACGGAGTTTCGCGCTCCGTTCTTCGACGTGAGGAGATCTCTCTCACTTCGTCCTCTCTTCAAGTCTACTCTCCTGATGACGAACAACAGTTCGAAATATTGAATTCTGTAAGTTTTCTTTGTATTGTCTTTTCTGTGTCGTGCTTTGTGTAATTTAAAGTTATATATATATATATACGTGCTCTTCTATATCAAAAGTGCTCTTTTGATACATTAGTCTGAAAATATATACAACGTTTTTTGATTTACAGAAAGTAATTAAGTCAAATATTTGATAATAGCATAATATAATGGAAGGTCAAATTTGTGAGATATATATATATATATGTTTCGCGCTCCGTTCTTCGACGTGGGGGAGATCTCTCTCACTTCGTCCTCTTTTCTAGTCTACTCTCCTGATGACGAACAACAGTTCGAAATATTGAATTCTGTAAGTTTTCTTTGTATTCTCTTTTCTGTGTCGTGCTTTGTGTAATTTAAAGTTATATATATATATATATATATAGGTCACAAAAATTACCACTAAGTAGTTGAATCGCGTGTTTTTATAGCGATTTATTTATATTTCCAGTAGAAATTAGCGACAGTTTAAAACATAAATTGAAGGTATAAATCTAGTTCTAGTTTTTTTCATCTTCAAACTGAACATGAAAAGCTGATGCTTAAATTTCTATTCAAAATCATTTTCAGAGGCATAGAGCAGGAAGGTATGAATCGTTTACGTAATTACAAAACTTCATGAGAAACATCCTCTGGAAAATTCTGCAAGAAGTTATTCATACATTAGTCTGAAAATATATACAACGTTTTATCGTTGTAAGCATATACAAGTTAAATTTGATTAGGACATGAATTCTAGTGAAATGATCATAACTGAAATATTTCAACCTTTCAGTTATGATGCTTTTAAGAGCAAGTGATAAATTTATCGTAATTAATGTTCGAATACGCGTATAATTTAGTACTAAAGTCTATTCAATTATCAGATAACTGCCACAACTAGTTTTATGGATGTAATGTTGGTGGCTCAAGGGTTTTACTAATTTGACTATTCTAATTGGTTTCGATTTTATTTGGAGTATGAGTGAAATATGTTTTCGGTTCACAAAGGATTGAATATTGTATTGTGGTCGATTTGCAACGCGTTGATTTTAGTTACCGTTTCGTGTGCTGTTGGATTGAACGCCGTTTAGTGAAAGGGTGTTGTTCTAATGGGCCTCTTCACACGACCATGACAATGGCGCCGTAGGACCATGTCTGGCAGTAGCTGGGGGCTCACCCCGCTTTGTCCGACAACCGCTCCCATGTCACGCTAATTGTCTGCTCCACGGCTGCCTAATCAAGCAACCGTGTTCGGACAGGCAAGAGTCCATTAAGCCTGACCACCTGTTACAAGCAACACCTGCTGGCGACAAGCGTCCCCAATAGGCGAGGATGTTTGAAACATGTCTTTAGCAGGAATCGATCCACAAACCTGACAGAGTCAGAGTCGCTTCTTACTGGGCGAATCGAAAAATACATTGCTTTGTACTATATTAGCAGTTCTACTTAGCATATAAGCAAAGAAACTACACGCAAAAATAATTTAATATAATGGCAAAACAGTGTATTGCACTCTCATTAACATATATGCAAGAGATCATCATATAGGAATCTGCAATATACCCACCATACTACCGGGCAACAGAGGAGATGACAATGTTAAGTAACCCCGAAGGCTACCATGTAATCCTTTAAGGCAGCTCGGATGAAACCTATAGGAAGTATCACCGCAGTAACAGAGATACAGTACTTTCAAGTAGCAGGATTTCTGCTCTAAATAAAGGTTTGAATCATGGATGCACTAACATATCCAAAGGTGGTATGCACAAATAAAAATGTTTACACCACTCTTCACTGATGATGTGAAACAGTTACTACCAAATCTGTACAGTGCCAGATCCCCGCTAACAAAATTGAGAAAGAGAAAATTTCGACAGTGCATGTAGAATAATAAAGGTTATGTGACATGAATATAGATAATATGCATGACATATAACAAATGCGTCAGACATTCTTTTGTTGGACCAACAGAGAAGACGAAAGTGGTGTCCATGATCCCACATAGGTAGAGTACACGCTTGTCAACCATGCATATCTACCATGTCAACACTGAACAAAGGGCATTATTAGTTGTTTCAGTTTGATCTTCAAAACTATCGCAATCCAGAAAGGTTATGAATCCACTCACAACACAAACACAAAATTATCAAAAATACTAGAAAAATAAAAAAGAACTTCGGAGACCTGAAAACATATAAATTGATAAGACTGATAAGAGTTTGAAGTAAAAATGATTTAATAATACATAAGTGGTTGAAAATCTCTAAATGTCTTGCTAAGATAAAATAGATTAAAAGGGCGTGTGAGGTGATGGGGTGGAAAGCCTCCTAGACTGTTTACATGTATCCGATTCTGTTGAAATTTAAACTTATATGAATAAAACTACTTTTACCTATATAACCATGAAAATAAATATAGATAAAAGTATCGACCGTGAAGTAGAAAAAAATATAAGTTTATCATAACTCAAACCTAAAGAACTGACGGAGTTGTGGTAAATTTTTATTTTGTTTCTACTTCATGGTCGATACTTTTATCAATATTTATATATATGGGATACTAATTATGGGTTCCTATATGCTGAAGAACCGACCGAGTCCTGATAAACTTTTACGGTCAGTGCTCTGTATTCTATTTAAACAGTAATAAGAACAATAATAAACTTGTTTCATAACTCTATACTAGAGAAATTAGTTTTGTTTTATTTGTTTACCTGTAAGTTGTAATTAAAATAAAAAAATTGAAGGGGCATAATAGACAATCTTTTGGGACATTATATATTTGTATATAATCAGGAAGTAATATATCAATTGCTATAACATATGCGTATAGAGTGGCTCAAATGTTTTGCCACATTAAAACTTGAAACTGCAATTACTGAAATGTGATATTCTGATTTTGCAAAGCTAAATAATATGTGTACGAGGGTTATTGTGTTCTATATATACCCTTATGAAAATATTTGAGGATCATTGTTCAGAATGAGAAGATGGAATGTTGTATTTCAGTGGTAGTGGTCCAATAGAAATCTGTGTTTACCCAAGATAATTAATAATGATGTCAACAAGGAAGAACAATACTTTGTGTACAAGCGTGTTGACTCACAACCCTTCCATCTCAATTTACTTTGGGTTGTGTTTGAGGGAGGAGGGAAGACAAATTAAACAGATTCCGTAGACATCGTTTGTTAATTAATAGTGTAAATATGGCAAATGGAACTGTAACAATGTAAATTCAAACTAGGTAATTAGAAGAATGAAGGTTTCATTTTGAAAATGTATGCTTCAAGGAGAAAGAAAGCCATCTTTGTACATCTGATGACACGGGGGTGGAATTCTTTGACTGGCTTCGTTTCTAATTAACAACCGATTCAGGTCTTTCGTTCCTACCCACCCTAAACACTTTTCCGATTCACTACTTTCTCGAATATTTATTGACTCCTCTCTTGTTCGTCCATCCCTTCTTTATTTTTTTTCCTCTTCTTTCTAAGAGGGTGGTTATTTAATCGACCCTCCGTGGATCAATTAGCCTTCATTGCTTCTTATTCAATTTGCCCCTTCCTTTGTTTTATTTTATTTTAGCGACACTTCACCCTTATTAGTCTATGCTTAACTACAGTGTCTTCCGTAATCAACCCCTATTATTTCATCATTCTAATGAATGATATCCACTTTTACACTATCCCGTTAGAAGACAAAAAATCATTATTATTAATTTTAACAAGACAACATTTAATAAGAAACAAATGATTACTGAAACGCCAATTATCAACTGAAATGTATATATATAAAGTTAAAGTTTATCAGATCTTCGGGTTCAAATTAAATTCTCATTTCCAACGTTTTGGATTTCATTTAAAATCCTTTTCATAGGCCTACGAAAAGAAGACATATGATGAATAATTCAATCATTTAAAACGTTGTCAATGAGAGTTTAATTTGAACCTGTGGAACTTACTTTTACCTATATAACCATTAAAATAAATATATATAAAAGTATCGACCGTGAAGTAGAAAAAAATATAACTTTATCATAACTCAAACCTAAAGAACTGACCGAGTCCTGGTAAACTTTTATTTTGTTTCTATTCTACGGCCGATACTGTTATCAGTATATATATGCACTAAATTTAAGAAACAGTTCACAAGCACTATAAAACTTTAAATTACACAAAGCACGACACAGAAAAAGGAATAAAAAGCACAGTTACATAATTCTCAATATTTAGAACTGTTGTTCATCATCAGTAGTAGACTAGATGAGAGGATGAACAACAGTTCAAAATATTGAGAATTATGTAACTGTGCTTTTTATTCCTTTTTCTGTGTCGTGCTTTGTGTAATTTGAAGTTATATATGTAGAGCAATTATAGAAAACGGATGGTTGAACCAAATAAAATAAATTCACAAAAAAACTTCAAGAGAGCACAAAAACTCACAACGATATTTCGTTTCACTTGTCATCAGATAAACAGATTATAAAGATTGAACTGCTACATCAGATTATAAATTATCTAGTATGCTTGTTGGATTTTTTTGTAGTAACTCATACATTTCCTAAAAGAGTTGATTAAAAAATAATTGTAATTTAAGTGTTAGTCAATAAAATTTGAAAATATTTTTATGAGTTAATTTGATCTGTAGGATTAATATCTCCAATCTACAAAAGTAAAATCAAATCAAACTACATTTATTATGTCTCTAAGTGAGAAATGGATGGTTGTCTACCAAATTTTGCATATTGTGCCAAAATGGCTACTAAGTTTACGCTATTGGACAGTGATTCAATAAGAATACCATTTTAATAAAAGCATTATTTCAATAAAGCAACTATTACGTTCTATATTAGAAATATGAGAAACTTTTGGTAAATAAACACTTTCTAAGGAATAATATATCTATCTCAAAAACAAGTCAAAGGAGTTGGTTGAGTTATTAATTTAAGAACAACTAAAGTTCTGAAGGAATCATTTTGTTCCACTGCTGGAATGTTGAATGAGCTTTTATTAACACGCCTTCAAAGTTGATGAATCAGAAGTAATATATATATATATATATTTGTAAATTTTGGTAGCAGTCCTTCCTGTATACATACATTGTTAAAAATTAGACCCAATTTAGCTGAATTTTGTGAAATGCTTTTCACAGGCATAAGTTCTAATGTTTGTAAATTTTGGAACCAGTCCTTCAGCTAAATGTGGTCTAATTTTTAACAATATATATATCTTTTCATCCAAGGGTTAAATATGAAGCAATCTAATCCAAAAATGTATAATATAAGCAAATGATCTGCAACAATTGAAATTGGGACCACTAGGAACTGCCCTCAGGAAGGTGTGCTATCTGCCTCTATAATAGTGATTATTTGTAGATAACCTTCTGTGCACTCTAAATAATCAACTTTGAGATACGCAAGAAAATCAAATGAACAAGCTACTCCAAGGGGAGTAATACTTTATGGTAGTATCTTTGAGCTTATCTATCAAGCTGTCTAAAAATGTAGAAAGATGTGGTAATAAGAAAAATTGGATATAAATACAGTTTAAAGAGTGAGTTTATTACTTTCTCAAGAAAAAAGAGTGGAGCTCTTAAAGACGTAGTTATTAAAAAAAATCTAAACTAAAACTTTTAGATGTTCTCAAATACTGAAAGCTCTTTAGATGAAAGACAAAACTAGAAAAACCATGAATCATATTTGTCGGCTATATAATTATACTAATACAATGTGGAATTCTTAAGATAAATGATTTGATGTTTTTTTATAGCCGAGAAAATAAATACACCTACGTTAAAAACAAGGGAAATCATTAAATTCATTTTTTATAAGTTTGATTATACTTTAGCAAACAGTTTGAGATTACGTCTGCATGATAAAGATAACCATTTCTGAGGTAAAATGGATAAACCAACAAAAGTCTCCACACAAATGAAGTTTTATTCAACGCGTTTCGAACACTTTGTGTTCATCATCAGGAAGACACTATAATACAAATTATATCTAATTAGTTACAAAAATTAGAGTGAAATAATAAAATTCAATTAAGAGAATTCAAGACGTACCCAAGGAATTTTATTATTTCACTCTAATTTTTGTAACTAATTAGATATAATTTGTATTATAATGTCTTCCAGATGATGAACACAAAGTGTTCGAAACGCGTTGAATAAAACTCCATTTGTGTGGAGACTTTTGTTGGTTTATCCATTTTATCTCAGAATGAGTAAATACCACACAATTACGGATTGCACAACTAATGAGACAACCATTTATAAAATAAACTCAAAAAAGTATTTTGATTTTCAGCGAGATTGCTATTATCCTTCCTTATAGTAAAGTTGAGAGTAAGCCGCTACAGTTTTCTCTTTTCATTTTACTATATATCTTTTCTTAGAATATTTACCACAAGTTTAGAATTATTCACTCAATCCTTTTATCTAATGCTTCAGTAATATTTTTGTTGTTTTCATCTGCTTCATTACAGTCGATTTGAACAAAATTTTTTCTACAAGTCTTCGAACTCTTTAACTCCTTCATTGTTAAGATTTCTCTTAGTTTCTCTAGAAAACAGTACGAAGATAAACAGATAAAGATTAGTGAGTTGTGTTCTCTCTTTGTTTCTTAGTTATTAGTGTAATTATATTTATATAATGTTTCCACATAACTAATACTTACTTTGATTCCAAGTATTTATCGTATTTGATCAATAACATGAGGTTAATTGAAAGCTCTAGGCAATTCTAAAGCTAGTAATTGTTTCAATAATGAGGGCCAAAAATGTTGTCTCCATTTTAATGGCTGACTAGAGGGGGGAGTTGAAGGAACGAGTCAAAGAATAGAACTCGATGGAATCGACTGACGGCCCAAGACTGATGACACTAATCTAACAAATTTAATCGGAAGGGCGACAAAAGAGATGTGCCAGGTCGTTAAGATGGACGGCGAACTGAAGTAAGTCCATGGAGGAACACACTTTTCACCTTGCCAGATAATTGACAGCTGTCTCCCTGCCTCCTTGGCAATTAGCACTACTAATTACTCTCTCCTACTCTTCCCTCTACTTCATGCTAATTGTGAATTCTAAAGTCTTCCTGTGGTTCATCTTAAACTGACACAAAGTTATACAACTTCAAAAAGACAATTATTTAGTTAAATATTCAAAATTGTTTCAAGCCTTCTACATTGATATTAAGTTCGTAAATCAAAAATGTACAATTGATAATAAAATAACTTTCCAGAAACAAAACTAAATCATAATTAATTTGAAATGTCTTATCTTATATCTTCTACACTGGAGTCGTTTTTCTGTATATCAATGTTGAAGCTTGGCAAGTTGAAGATGAACAGTTAATGAAACAATACGATCGTAAAAAAACTGTTTGGGGGTTTATCAAACCAAAATCAACCTCTAAACAACAGTAAAACACAATAATTGTAAAAATTATGATAAAAACTGCAAAATAATACATTCAAAAATAAATACATTGCAAAATTTACATTCAAAATAAATGTAAAAACAAATATAACGATAAATTACTGATGTTACTAACACTGAGGGATTATCGACTAAGTTAAAAAGGAATTGTTACAAACGAAATAGAGATACTTTTCTTAATTATTATGGTAAACAAAAAATATCAGACGAGTGTTTTAGAGAGCTACAAAACAAGTAAATGGACAATGATTTTAAATTGAGTTTTTAATTAATTACTATACATTGGCGATTGTATATAAATTTTGATTTACAATTATTTGAATAAGCGAACATGTATAATTATGTGTTTTACATCATAGAGGTGTTTGTTAGAAGTAGTGGAAATGGTCATATGCAATAACTCACAGATGGTTCACAAGTAAACAAAGCTTAAGAGCCTTTGGTCTAGACAATGAATAGGTTTGACATGACTCGTCGATTCAAAGTTACACAAATATTTTAGAGGGGAAGAACGCAGAGAGAGTATGAATCAAATATAGACTAATTGCACTGATAAGGGAGCAAGCAAAGATAACTTATCAAGCAAGGTGATTACAATTGCAGTCCAAATATGAGGAATGGTGCCTCAATCGTGGGACTACCAACTAAGTGACTATGCTTTGTTACAACTTTATTTATGTATCATAATAAAAGAATTAGTAGGGGCTAGCCATACCTAGGCTGTGAGCCTGCTGTATTAAAACAAATACATTACACCATTCTGTAGATAAACAATCATGTTTCCTTTTTAATTATGTGTTGAGTTGATAAAAAGTTAAACATGAACTTATATCCCTAATACCTTAATTATTAGCGGACCACGTTGGATCAGTGACAGTGTGCTCGCTTCTGAACTGATAGTTCAGGGGTTCGATACTCACTCTGGCCATCGATTTATTCACATGGGAAGTGAACAAATTTGAGCACGTCGTTCATCGGAGAGAAGGTTAAACTGTTGGTACCGAGCCAATACGATGTCAGGTACTCATTAAAGATCCCTACTCTGAAATACACTTGAGTTAGGTAACATTCAGGACTCCCAATGTTGAATCAATGAGAGATGGAATATTCCCTCAAGGAATCAGCATCCAATAGCTGATATGTCATTTTCGCAGCCCTTGATAAAAAAAAACACCTTAATTATAAACCTGGAGAAGTATAAACACAAATAATGTTACTGTTATTATTAATGATAATGTATACAATTATAAATTAATAAAAATATAAATAAATAAATTAATATTGGTTCAAAGTTATTAGTTACTTAATTTCTTTAAATCTAAATTGTTTAAAAAAAATACAATTATTTTAAGTATTTAAGTTTTTATAAAATTTTTGAACATTTTAAGTATTCATAAAAGAGGAGAGTATTTAAGAAAATGCACAACTAAATTAAAATGGGCATATCAATCATATGATGTTATACTTATAGTTAATTCATGGAAAAAATTGCATTTTATTAAATATAAATATATTATTGAAATACGGATTGATAAAGAAATTAGTTCTGATTCTGTGAATAATGGATTATGCAAAAATTAATTTCTTCATATTAATCCTTGAAAATTGACAATTATTATTTGTAAATTATTGCTTTATACATATCAGATATCAGAGAGTTATCTATATAATAAAATAAATGTCATTGTCATAGTATTTTTATTTTAGATTATGTCTGAAGGAGAACTCTACGTGCTCAAAACGCGTTGTTTATATTATTAAACTTCTACATGTGGAGACCATTTGGTTATTTTTTTACCTTGCAATGAGTGAATAGCACATAATATAATAATAACTTGCACTGCCTTAGAAGAGTATTTTAATGAATACATATCTATTAAAGGCGAAAAAGTTATTTAAACATAAACTAATAATAATCTGGATACTATATGATTAATTTTAGGATATTACCTATATATTGTATATATAATAAAATATTTTACAATCTGTTACTATAGTGCATTAAAATTCATGTTTTCTAAAAGCGGAATTGGCATGTATTTTTGCTAACTAAATGCTCTCTGCAAGCAGAAGATTGTATCTTTTTGTATTTAGTATCACTCATTTGCGTTTTAATTTATTTTTGCAATTTACTTGTCATAGGTTTTTTTTTTTAAAAACAATTTCTACTACTTTAAATTATAAGCGATCAGTTGTGATACAGTTTATGTATCCATTAGACTGTAAGCACCTCTGAGCAGTCTTAATGTAGCTTTGCATGACTCGACCTATTATTGAGGAGTTCTCAGTCGGCAAACAAGCAATAGCTGATAAATCACCGTATGTGGGGGAATCACATGCACGTCTCCTTCTTATTTCATTATCCCCAGTAACAATCATTCAAATCCTAGCAACTGCAATTGATTTTCCTTAAGTAGAACGAAAATTGAATCATGGAAGGATAAATAGCAATGTCGTTCTTTTCTTACATTCATCACCTTGATCCACATTCAAATCAATCACTCAAAACGTTTTAATTAACATCGTTAAAGGTTTTCATCTGATTAATAACTAATACCATAACTTATTAATAAATACGACACATGTTGATATCTGTGCCTTGAGCATGTCGCCCCATGTTTTTCTAGTTATTGGATAATAATCCGAATTGCCTCAACACTTGAGGACGTTATGGCCAGTTATTAATTTAGTTTTATACATTATTGGATACTGTCGAAAATAATTTCTAGGCAACTACTAATGCCAGTATAATTACTCAATTTTCTTTTTTGTATTTTTATATACTTCGACTACAATTTCATGTATTGAGAAGTAAATTTATTTCAGGGTTTCTTCTTTCGCTTATTGATTTTGTAGCGAATATCGGGTGGACACCCATTGGTGGCACTCCGTAACTATATTTAATCTTTATTACAACAGAAAGTTACGTGGCCATTGCCGTTTCAGTCGTTTTTGAGGGTTTGTGGAGATTACTAGTAAGCAAACATTTTGGGTAAGTAGGTTTGAATGAGTTGAGCGTTTACCGAGGAATCTTTTGTAACGGTCTTTTTTCATAGTCTTTTAATATATCTGTGAATAATTATGTTTGGAACGTAAAATGGGAGATGTGAGAATTTTCTAAGTATTTTTGATTGAATAGCTTCTATAGAACGAATATTTGATGGTTTGGCAGAACCTCAAAGTCTTATGGCATAAGTCCAAGAAGGTTTCAAGATTGTGTTGTATATGTGGAGTCTGTCTCTTAGTGTGTGAGTTTTGATATTCTATCAAAGAGTACTTCATGTTATACGTATTTTTATAAATTATATTAGAAATAAATACTTCATTATTGTGGTACATATATTTAACACATCTCTTAATATTACTAAGAATGTTAATAACTAATAATTTTTATTGTTATTATTAGATTTGGAGGACGTTTGTAAGGTAAATACAGGTGGGAGGAGGAGAGTCAACATGGTAAATAGTTTTCTTATAGTGCCTTCAACTTTGTTAAGCCTGGCAATCAACATCTGATAATATACGGAGACCTAAAGGTTGAGTAGAAAAACAGATGCAAGAGTGATAGGTACTACTGAAGTAACACAATCCACTACTGAAGGAAGTACACAATCCACTTCCTACTAAAGTAGAAGGAACCTCGTTCTGGGACTCAGTCACAAAGTGCAACATGGGAATCTTAATAAGAACTTGAGATTAGAATTCGATTTGTTTTTATTATAAGGAGAGTAACAATTAATGAACTGTAGTATAATGGTTTTTACTGGCCCAAGCATTAAAAGTTTAAAAATAATAATCATGCAAGTGTTGTACACCCAAAAGATGCTAGATTTCTAATAATGATGATATAATGAAAATGTTTTTCTATATAAATACTTTAGTAAAGAAAAGTCAAATCATAAAGATTGTAAAAGAGCTCAAATTACTCAATGCTACATGGTAAAGGTTCACGGAGACACGATGTTGGTAAGAGGTAGAAGAAAGCGGTGAATTTATTACTTTCTGTGAATTTAGCAAGTCTGTTGTATTTTAAATAAATGTAAATTAAAATATCATGAAGGTTAACTTAACGACTAAATCTAAAGCACTAATTGTGCCGTCATCTTGTTATATGGAGTCCAATAATTTAATATTTCTGTTGATAAGTTCGTTATAATGGAATGCAAAATAGAGTTGTGTTCAGACGAAGGGCGCAGAGGTATATTTAGGGATGGAAATGAACTCGAATGTTATTTCCAACTTCCTTCTCCTGCTTCCTCGCTGTGTACTAGACAGTGAGATTATTCCTTGGTATTCGAACTCAGCTCAGTTGAAAGCAGTTTACTGACTGTAATAGGTCTACTATTCATGGCTACACTAGAAGTGTATAGGTGAAGTTCTTCTACCTGATGGTGAGAGAGTTTGCCATTTTACCCAAATTCTATCTAAAATTGTACCAAGAATACAAGCAAGGCTCTAGGATAGTGTTTCTCAAACTTTTTTACTTCACACCTATGAAATAACCAAAGCTTTGGGGCGGATCACTGATTTTAATGTAGACAATTTAGTCCTGAAATTTGATAATAGGAAAATGATGGGAAATTATAAGGAAAAGTTTTTTAAGAGGGAGAGAGCGAGAGATAGAGAGAGATCAGTAACAAATGATTTAAAACCCCAATGAAAGGCAAAGAGAAAGTACTATCTATATCTGCTTAAAAAATAAATAAATTTACCTTTCAGTTGAAAATAACAAGTAGCAGAGACTTGACTCAGACTTGAAAACTTTTGGTCTTTCTAAAATACATGAAAATGATTCAAATTTTTAAAATATAAATTTGTTTTATAAATTTATTCTTCTGTCATATTGGGGCACACTTGGCTACCTTTCAGGGTGCACCAATACATCCGCGCGCACCGTTTGAGAAAGACTGCTCTAAGCATTTCATTGCCTGAGAACTCACAGTGCTTCTTTCACAGAGGATGTAAAACGATTTTCAAAGTTGGATAGACATTTAAGTTAGAAATCACTTTCTTGGCTTTCTCCTGTCACTGTACAAGAAACAATATATTTTCCAATAAAAACTGCATAGTAACAAGAATACACCGAGTGAACTGCAACTCTACTGAATAAGTTACAAGTGGCACATGAGTAAGAAAACTGATACCCACCAACCAGAAACTGTAAACCAAAAGTAAAGATATTTTTAATACCGTAAGATATTTAGGGGTTGGGCCACTGGCTCAAAAATTGCTTTTCAGGCTAAGTTCATCGTGAAACTATTAGCTAAAGAGACAATTCAAGAATATAATATATAAAACATCAGCGATGACGTGTGTTTGTGTTTCTGCATACGATTGTTTTGAGTCTCTGCTTGTCGGATAAATAGAATCACCTTTGAACTAACTTTCATCGCCCTTCTAGGTCGAAACTGATTAACAGTAAGTTTCTTTTATAGGAATGTTGTTTTTGACTCAAAAGAAAATCTACTGTATTTCACCCTGTATTAAAACTACTTAAGATGAAATCGTTTCAAACTTTAATATTGAAGCAGCTCTGTGTTTACTCAAAACAAAATAACGAAGTACATTTTAAAATATCTTTGCCAAGAGAATGAGGTTTTCTGGGAGAGAGATGCAGAAAGAGAAGGAAAAAAACCCGAGAGGATTGCGGAGTTTATAATAGAAAGGGTTTGAAGTGGTGTGGGGAATGAAACATTTGTATCTCATATATAGGCAAAGGGTGAATTCCCGGGGAATGTTTGAATAATAAATTTATTACTGCATAGGGTCAGTGTGGGGTTTATTAGTGCCCTCCACCCTTCAGCTTCTCCTCTTAATAGCTCAGCCCTTGGTCTGGCAAAAATTCCTTATTTAATTGCTTTGCGTTCATTTCCTATTGTAATGTTCAATTAAGCCTGCCCAATTATCTTTCTTAATAACTTCTGATACGCATCTCGTACAGCTCTGTTAAAACAATAGCTTTGACTTAATATACGATTATTTCAGAGAAATCATTTACGTCAGAAAACCTTTATTAGCTTATTTTATACTATGCTGGTTGCCATCTTTACAGATTTTATTGTAATTACCATAACTAAAAGAAATACTAAAATTTTTCACAAACAACAATAAAAAACAGAATTTTTTTTCTTTACTTTCATTTTTTTAGATTCAATGCTTTTTTTCCATAAATTATCTTATTTTTTAAACACCAACTTCTTAAGAGTAATATTATATTAAGAATATAAAACGAGATCTTTTTTATTTAAGAAAGTTTAGCATGTTAAAAGAAAATTTCTAAAATGAGAGAGTTTTATTTTCAATATGACACTTGTCTTTTTTATTTAAGAAAGTTTAGCATGTTAAAAGAAAATTTCTAAAATGAGAGAGTTTTATTTTCAATATGACACTTGTATTCCTGTAGTTCATTTAAATATTTAAAGTACCTATGCATCAAGTTATAGCGTTACATCCATATAACATGTTATATTTCTATTATTAGCACTACAAATAGGCCTCAGACCGTATATATATATAAACGAACTAATACGAAGGTAGCACACAGATAGAGAAAGGAATAACTCACTTCTATATTTCGACGACCAGCCCACCGCAAGGTAGTTCGTGAATTCGAGCAGATCAGCTTTAAAGTCGTTAACGCAGAGGCTGCTGTGTACTTTAATGAAACATGTTTACGTGAGGATTTGCTGCCATTATACACAAATATATATATATATTTATTAGGGTTTCCGGCCGTTGTGTTTCCGGCGTGCTTGGTCACCCATTCTCTTTTCTCCTGAAGACGGATCATCCGAAAATTGTAGTATATGTCCGACTCTCCCTCTGTGTGTTGCTTTTTTTCGTTTTTGAGTTGATATATATATATAACAATTCAATGAATCTGTCTAAGTCACCACCCTTCCTTCCTCAGAACTCTTTACCTGATTGAGTGCCTTTTCAAGGAGACTATTTCAGTCGTCACATGTCTTCAGAGTGCCTCACTCCTATCTTCCTAATGATGAGACAATCGAAATATAGTAGTGAGTTTCTGTGATTTCATTTATGATTTCTTTTTGTGAATCTAGTTAACTTAAATATTCACTATAAAATTGGAAAGAGAATTCAACTTGGACAAATGGAAGTTGAAAATCGTGGAAGAGTAATACACAGAGTAAATAAACATACTAACGAATATTTTATGGAAAATTGATCTTGGAGCTCTCTGGAAACGCAAAGTCAGGTAACTCATATCTAAATATAACAGGTTTAATAATCTGTCGACGGTTTGATAGAATAGGTGTGTTATATAATCGGAATTAGATCAATTTTCAAGGTTCAAAAATCAAATATATATATATATATATATATATCGGTACAAATAGGCAGCAAATCATTCTTCAAAGATTTATCATTAAAGTTCACCGTGGTCTCGGAATTAGTGATCTGCAGTCTGAGAGTATCAATTCAGCAAACTAACTTCCTGCGAACAGGATTTAACTGACTATCGGGAATGCCGAGATTGCGGTTAACTTTAATGACATATATATATATTGACTTTCCCGTTGCAACTCATGTCGGTTCTCACGGACTCAGTTTCAATGACTGTTTCCGTGTTTTGGTATACAAGTCCTGAGGCAGATTGATGAGAGTAAATCGAAAGTCACACTGAGAGCTTCAGAAGAAGCACTTATTAGTCTTCTGGTCGGTAGATCTGCTCCCAGACTTAACCTCAGTCGTTGATTGTTCCTTTATTTATTTTTTAATTTAATTTATTTTATTTATTTTTTCTATAAGTTGCTATTAGCTTTTAATTTTATTTTAGTTAAATGATATTTCAACCATTTAATTTTTATTTGGTTTTTATTTCTTTATCTTCCTTGTCTCCCTTTCCTCTGAAAGTTGGCTACACTGTTTGAGTGCTTCGGTTTGAATGGCAAGCCAGTCGTTATCAGCCTTTGGAGCGATTCACATCTATTCCTGATGACGAGGACATCGAAATATAGTAGTGAGTTCAGTGATTTTTTTTCTGTGTGTTCTTTTGAAAATTCTAGGTTATATATATATATATATATATATATATAAAAAGATTTCACATAAACACGTGAAACAATCAATGATCAAACCACAATAAGAAATGGGAAAACAAGACTAAGATCTTTCAACCGTAACAAGCGGTCTTCGTCAGAGTCAAAAACCCAACTGGTTGAGTTGGGTTTTTGACTCTGACGAAGACCGCTTGAAAGATCTTAGTCTTGTTTTCCCATTTCTTATTGTGGTTTGATCTATATATATATATATATATATATATATATATATATATATATATATATATATATATATACAATGGTCTTGTAAGTTATGTTAGTTTTCAATTGTATTTGAATTATTAAAGTGTTTTAAAAAAAGTGTGTCAATGTCCTTTGGACAACTCATTTGGGAATTACCACCTCATATTCGTAAGACTGTCAGGAGACTGGAACAGCTCAGTTTAAAAGTCGTTAATACCGAAGCTGCGGTACATTTCAACAAAGTATGCCTCCAAGAAGATTTGCTGCCAACCTATACTAAATATATATATATATATATATATGATCAAACTACAATATGAAAAGGGGAAAAAAAGACTAAGATCTTTCAACCGTTTTTGAAAAAAAAACAAGCGGTTTTTGTCAGAGTCAAAAACCCAACTGAGTTGGGTCTCGACGAGGTCAACTTGGATCTTGAACTTAACTGAGGTCAAAAACCTCCCATTGGGTTTTTGACTCTGACGAAGACGGCTTGTTACGGTTGAAAGATCTGTCTTTTTTTCCCCATTTCATATTGTGGTTTGATCATTGATTGTTGTTTGATGTGTTTTCGTGAAATTTTATATATATATATGTTTGGGTTATATATTTTCAAGAGTTGTTAAAGAGCTGGTGATATAAGCGGTCTTGTGGGGGGGGGGGGGGGGGGGTTGCAGCGAAGAGGAAGCCGAATGAGTGTAGGCAAGGCAGGTCGGAGTCAGGTGAAATGGAGTTGGAAGCATGGCGTGACGGCATAGCAGGTCACAAGTCACCTGCATAATTCATAGCACTGCAGCCCTTCTGAGGGCCTACCAAGCCAAGCTCGCATATTTTCCACTGCTCCTAACAGAGTTACGCCATTCTTTTTTTTTTTTTTTTTTCTTTCCCTTTTACGTCTCTTTACCACTCTCCAGATTAATACAAGTCACGACTAAGATATGCTTTGTATTTGTTTTTCTTGAATTTGTTTTTTTGTACTCTCTCAGATCACATACCAGTTCTCATAACCTCTTGCAGTATTTATAAGTTTCAAGTTTTGACATTTTCTGTAGATATAAACAACACTGAGTACTTTTATTTTCACTTTGCTTTGTATAAATCCAGGCATAAATATCTTTTGCTTTAATGTACCTCAGAAGGAGGATATTCTGTGAACAGGCACTGTTGGTAAAAACACAGATGAAGAAATAGTCACTAGGAGGCACCAGACACAAAGCACACTTAGATGAGGAACTACTTTTCCCCCTTTTATATAAAATTATCAAGTTATTTTTATTTATTTTATATATTCTAAAATTGTGTTATACTAATTTTATTATTGGAATTATAGTATTATTAAAGTTATTATTTATTCTCAATGATATTATTGTTATCATGAATATAATTATTATTAAAATTTTTTATTGTCGTTATTATAACCAAAATAAAATTAGTGTTTATCAGGACTATGTCAGTCCTTCAGGTTCAAATTAAACTAAGTAATTTAAACCTGAAACTAGTTTGAATCTTAAGTTTAATTTGAACCTGAAACTAGTTTGAATCTTAAGTTTAATTTGAACCTGAAACTAGTTTCAATCTTAAGTTTAATTTGAACCTGAATGTAGTTTGAATCTTAAGTTTAATTTGAACCTGAATGTAGTTTGAATCTTAAGTTTAATTTGAACCTGAAGAAATGAGCAAGTCCTGATGAAATTTAATTTTGTTTCTATTTCACGGACGATACATAGAACAATAGTAATTATTATCCACATGTTATTCTTAAAATTATTATTTTACCTCTATTATTAATATTGTTATTACTTTTAGTATTACAATTATTATTAGAGTTCAATATACTTAAATATTTAGAGACACGTTGTAATCTTAAGACGTATGATAGATTTTATGGATTAATTTACTACACTATAAGACAAAAAATGTTCTGTAGGAGAGAAAGGCTTAGCGAATTTTTAATACGCAATGAATTGGCATTTACCTTTCCTTTGTAAGGACTGAAGTCTCCAATAGCTGAACATCAACATAATATATTTTGTCTTTTTTTTTATTGTATTTTATGATACACTCTGGAGCACAAAGTTGTAATTAATGTTAGTTGGCTCAATTATGATTAATAAGAACATTGTGTCAAAGCATATTTTATTTCAAAGAAGTATGCATAAATGATTTGTAAATTGATGTTTTTAGTAACAATGAAGTAAGAATTAATACGGGTTTGGTCTTTAGCTGGATTTGAGCGACATTTGTAAGTGGTGATTAATGAGAGAGCGTTGTCTTTTGGGGCAATACGATTAGAGGGTGTTGAATGACTGTCGCCTCCCCAGAAGGGTCCTAGGGGGTGTCGATTAATATTCCATTGATTGGGATCAACGGCTTTTTGATTTGCTTGTTCTGGGAAAGGCACTGATTTTGTCTTTTCAACCCATACCACTCTCTTTTCCATTTTAAATATTCACTCTTGACGAGACAGATTTCAATCTCCCCTACCAGTTTTGCAAGGCCTCTTAATTCACGCCCCCCCCCCCCTCCCGCAACACTCTCCCTCGTGCCCATGTCACCCCTTTCTCTGTCTCGTCTAACTAACACCAACTCCCTCCCTTCTTGACAACCCTCAGAGTAAATCTTTATCCTTGCTTTCTTTTCACCCACTGCACTCTTTTCAACGTGTCTCCTTAGTCAGTCTAAAACACACCGCCGTTCTAGATAAACAGCTCGATTATTTCAGTCGAGCAAGACATTTCAAAATCCATAAACAAATCATTTGTTTTACTCTCAATACTAAAATTTATTGTATATAAACTTCTTCAGTTAAAACATTACACATTAGGTTATTTTCAAATTTAATCTTCTCTTAAAAAATATTTATAATAATATCTATTAATTAATAATAATTAATCTGACAATATAGGTTAGGCTAGGTTGCAGTGGCGTCCCTACAAGGGAACACTTGTAGTCCGACCATTAGCCCTTTGTGATACCACACAATGAAGATTGATTCTACAGTAGGAGTCCTAAATTTTTCCTAACTTAAGTGTATTTAGAGTAGTAATCTTTAACGAGTACCTGACATCGTGCAGGCTCGGGGCTCACGGTTTAACGTCCTTCTCTGAGAGGCGACGTGATCAGATTTGTTTACCTCCCGAGTGAATAAATCTAGGGCCACGTGGAGATTGAACCCCGGTACTATCAGTTCAGAGGCGAGTACGTTAACCACTGAGTTAACCTTGCCTCCATCTCACAATGTAATTGAATCTAGATTTTAGATTTGCATGAAGTCGTACAGATTAATACCTATTCATTGCTGCCTCTTTGACTATTCTAAGAGATCTACATTACTTTTAAAAAACTATTACATTCTAGCCATATCGTTTATATAAAAAAGAAAGCTTAAAGAAAAACATAAACATATTTCTAGTTGTTTAGTAAATGCGATAAC
The DNA here is from genome assembly GCA_026182355.1 of Hermatobates lingyangjiaoensis. Lineage (NCBI taxonomy): Eukaryota > Metazoa > Arthropoda > Insecta > Hemiptera > Hermatobatidae > Hermatobates > Hermatobates lingyangjiaoensis. The sequence continues at coordinate 1,427,152 of JAPFBL010000020.1, forward strand.
AACACCAAAAGGTAAGATATATTCGAATATTTTCCTGCCTTTTAACACTTCAATTCACTCTTTGTTACAAAATCCACGTTTTGTGAGTAGTCGTCAGGTGAACTACTACTGGATAAACTTATTTAATTGGGCAATGCATATTGTCCGTAACTTTAACTCTATTAAGTGACACTAACTATTCTTTGGCAGTATCACTTTTGTATTGATGGTCAAAGATTAATCGGATTTCTTCTGCTTTATGAGGCCACAAGTGCTACTTTTTCATGGACTGATCTTCTGTCTCTATTGTTGAAATTAAAATTATTGTATTCTATATCGACTAAAGCCCATATGTCCGAATCAAGGCCCGCGGGCCAAAACAGGCCTGCAAGAGGGTTTTCTATGATCCGCGATATGATATTGGATTATTATTAGAACCGGCCCGCAGATCGCAGAAGTTCTAAACGCACCAATGCTACATTTCCCACAAAGCAACGTCGACTCACCGTGTGTGGCTTTATTTCATAATTTATCAGCAGTCATTAGCATAATAGCAAAAGTTAACTTTCAGATACCCATCAAAAATGGCAAAACGGAAGGTGGACACTAACAACCAGTGGTTTCAAACAAGGTGGTTTATTATTCAAAGTTCACGGAGCTAGCTGGAAAACCTGTATGTCTAAATGAGAAAATAAATATACTGATGCTGCCTTGAATAATACCGCTTCAAACATTTAATGTTCATGTTATGGGGATTTATAAATAAAGGAAATTTGTCTTTTGCGCTGATGAAAATTAAAAATCACTGACAGAGCCATAATAAAATATTGCTTTATTTATCCTAACATATTGTAATATATTTCTTAAGTTTTCAGTAGGTTCAATTTCGTTCACTACACTATATGTGGTCATTTAAAAAAAAATCAATAAACATTTGATCTGTCCGGCCCTTGGCTTGTTACTAAATTGTTTAAGTGGCCCTCTGTCCATTTTGACTTTGACACCCCTGGACTAAAGCGTTTAGAACTTAAATATATTTCCAAGTCTTTGTTACTCCTTTGCCCATATTTAGCTGTAAAAGAGTTCTAGCATTGTAGAAATATTACAAGTAGAAGTGCTTGGGCGATAAATAAAACAATATAACTTACAGAAATAATAGTTTTTTTAATGTGGAAATTAAATTTATATTATTTATTTATTTATTACTTTTGTTATTAATTTTCTTATTAATAAAAAAACTTACTTCTGTCAGTTATATTATTTTATTTATCTCTGAAATATTTCTACTTGTAATATTGAAGAAGCTGTAGTAATCGATTCTCATATTGTTTATTTTTTGATGTTGATATATAATTTCTTATCGTCCTTTGTCTCTAGGTATATTAAAAAGTTTTTTTAATAAAACAAGCAAAATATGCTTGTTTATTTTAGTTCAATGTTACATGTTCATTCAAACTAGACAGTCGTTGAAATTCACAGACTATTTTTCTTTGTAAAATAATTTGTAATGTAATAATTAGTTTTTATGTTCCATAATGTATACTTCTGTAAGTTCTCTCATTAACCTATTATCAAAATTTCTATTGTAATTTCTTCATTGTAACTAATTGCGCTTTTTATATATGTTTGATTTTTTAAAGATTGAATTATTTCTTAGATTTCCTCTGTTTTGTAGGCCTATGGAAAAGGTTTTAAATAAAAACCGAAACGTTAGCATTGAGAGTTTAATTTGAACCTAAAGAACTGACCGAGTCCCGATAAACTTTAGTTTTCTTTCTATTCCACGGTCGATACTTTTATCAATATTTATATAATTAACATAAAGAAATAAACACAGACAGTAATAGGAGATGTTTATTTAGTGTTCATTTCAGTGTTTGATCATTACTTCACCCTCAGGATTCAAGCGATTTCAAAACACCGATGTGAGTTTTGTCCTACCAAACTATTTGGTAGAAATTTCCCAAACTATCAAATCTTCAATTTAGTTTTAAATATATGAATATAAAACATATTTGTTTGTCAAAGTTTTCTCTTATTGATGTTTCTTCTCAAAATTACAAAAATATGAATAATCAATAAAACTACAACATTAATTTTTGTTTACTTATTTATTTTTAATAGTTATCTATATATACATAATTTAGGATTTGCTTTGTGAGCATTATTTGTTTAGCGCCTACAGGTGCTTGATCTTTTTACTGGGCCATTCATGGAAGGGTTATTTTCCAGTTTGATATATTGGGGGATGCAATTAGAAGGGGTGGGCTGGGCACATGCACCCTTCTTAATGATCCACCCTTCCTTTTGTTCTCTCTTCCCTCCACCACCCTCTCCCACCGTACCAAAATCCTCATATTTCATTTACATAGATAATTTTTATTTTAGCCAGCAAAACAAAAGTTATTTTATCCCAAAGAGGGTTGTTTTGCGTTCTTTTAGGGTCTTAGCAGTAACTTGCGAAACAATAGGAAGAATTATTAACTCCGGCTTTGCTTCTCTTTTACTGGGATTGTATTTGTCTAAAGTTCGGGTTTTGGGTCTAACAAAATGAAACGGTTTTTCACAAGAAGTCCAAAGCACCCTCATTTGTAATCATTATCACTAAAAGATACTAATCATTAAAGTAATAAAATGTTTGCTTTATTTTTACTATTTGAGTAAGTGTCAATACGCCACGAATACGTCTTATATTATGTGTACTTTTTCACATTTATTGCCAAATGCCTGACTCATATACCAGTATGACAGAAAGTAAACTAACGTCTATCTTACACGGGAAAAATAGTTATAAATTTACTTTATTAACCTGCTCTTGATTTAATGGTTCTAACAATTCATAAATTTGAACAAAATTGAAGAGAAAAACTTAGTATACAAAACTAGATCAGGTTTCAAATGGTTTAGTACAATTGAGACAAGTTTATGCATGAACAATATGGATGTAAAACATTAAATCAGAGAAATTATATGAGAACCATATTACCTAACATTTAACGAAGGAGTATAGAGAGAGTATTATCCACTCAAATTACCCAGACCAAGATCTTAGTTGATGCGTAACTTTTCCTATTGCCCTGCGGTCAAATACGACTTCATCATGAACTTTTGCACATATCATCAGAAAAAAGAAGTACTATAGCTATTGGCCTGTAAGAACATACGACTGTAAAGCAAGTCGTTCATATGTCTCTCTAATTTGAACTTTGACCTAACTCAATGAACTGCACACGTAGCACAATATTTAAGCTTTCAAGGGTTCTCTTACTGCTAACTTTTATGTATTCTCTAGTCCAAGATTATATACGTGATTTGATCAATATTGTTGAAGTATATTTATAAAAGTAAAGTATGTAATTGTCATAGTTTTTTGGAGGCATATTTATTATTTAAAAATAATATAGAAACTGATTTTTAACATAAACTCTAAGTAAGGAAACAGATTTTTATAGTTTTCATTGTTCCTGGAAAAACGTTCAGCAATGATAGGAGGAGGATTTCTAGATAAAGAGTAAACAAGATAAACGTTCAATGTAATTGACGTTTAGTAGGTGCTCAATGTTAATCAACCGCTTATCGTTACTTTTGATTGTCCACCACAATATCCATACACTAATAACTGTTGGTATATTGTTGCAATGAAAAATTATCATCAGCCATTTTTCTTGTTTTTCAGAAAAGTAGATGCTGTTCTTAAAATTCTATTATTAATAAAAATGTGGGTAAAACCATATAATGGGTAAAATAGTTTTGGGCAATAATATATATCATAGAAATACCTCTTTTTTGGCCAATAAGTGATTCCAGACACCATTTCTTCTCGAAAACTACTAACTTTAGAGTATCAGTAATTGAAATTATTATAAAAGTACCATATCTTAAGTGAAAAAAACTTTAATGTTTTTTTTGTGTTAAAATTAAAAAAAAATAATCATTGATTCTGGAAAGATTTAAAAATGATACTAACACATTGTTTGACAATCTTTATTATATTGCACCCACAAATAGTTCAGTATAAGAGAATAAACTGTTATCTTCTTTCTTGATGGACTGTTGGTTGCATTGCAATGTGGTTTTAAAAAGTAAAATACTTGATACCCAGACTGATTCATCCAGAAATAGATTTATTGGTTTTAAAAAATAATGAATATGTTATGTTACATAGATGTAGTTATATAAAAAAAATGAAGTGGGTCATTGTAAACTTGAACTGTAGAATTTAGTTTTAATATTTTTATATTTGAAAGCAATGTTTTTATATTGAATGACCTTTCTTGTGCTTGGAAGCTTAGTCGTTTGTAAAGCCATTGGCTTGGAAGCGCAGAGTGGAAGCTTGGTGCTGACTAACTGTAAGCCGTTTTGACTGAGACAAGAGAGTCGGGAGGTCGTAAGGGTAAGCAAGACTGTGGCCCAGATGTAAATTAGGCAGATAATACTGGGTGCCGGGTCAGCGGAGTACTTGACGTAGCAGTCCCTGGAGGGCGGTTAGAAAGGGTGCAGCCCTTATCAGCCGGTGGCCTCCAAACTGCAAACAACAGGCACAAAACCTCTCCTCTTAGACAAGCAGGTCATTCGAATAAACTTCATCAACAATCTTCAGACAAACAGCAATCACAAGATGAAACAACTAGAGTCATACTTCTTATTCTCAATACTCAATCAACTCATCTTCTGCAAATCAACCTATTCAAAAACAAAACATGCTACTATTCAGAATTCATTTATTTCATCACGCCCATTTTACTATTTTTTAATAATACAAAAAATATTATAATTGTTATAAGACAATCAGGGAAGTGACAACAGGTCAAACGCAGTCATCATTCTATTTAGACCAATATTTTTCATATTTCAATATTCAGAGTTCAATTGATTTTTTTTCAATGAATACCTGATATACAATTTTCATAAAGTCATCAAAAGAGAGAATAAACATTTCTATATGTTTTATATTAAATTACGATTAAGTTACCTTTCTTATACCTCAATACTAATCAAAAGCAATACTGTTCTTAACTTAGAATAAATGTATCTAAAAAAGTTAATATCGATTAGACTTTTCAAGTATTATAACTTAGAGGCATTTAAAACAATATTCAATAGATACAGAAACCAGAAACACGCAAGTCAATATATACACATTTGATTAAATGCATCTAAAACGTGTAAACGTTGAAATCAAAATGAATTTTTCATTATGACAAAATGAGCACATCTATGTTAACAGATAAATATTGTCCCTTAACTGGATTGGTTCAAAAATTATTGCAAAATCATACCAAGTATTAACATACTTATTCTTTAAGTGTATAGCTCTCTATATTACATAAATTTTAAAATTTTTTATGATAGCTTTATCCAATCTTTACAATATAGTAAATAACAATGTCATTGTCCAATATGCAAGTAAGTGTAAATTTTAAGTACGAGTATCTAAGTTTATAATTCCTGGTAGAAATCACTTCTATAGTTATTTAAATCATATATTTCTTTAAAAAACTAATTAACCCAATGAAAATATTACATTATCAATAATAATGTTTAAGAGACAATTTTTTTGCAGGATTCCAGGCAATGCAGACGACTCTGAAAAGTACAGGTCAGTTTTACATTTTCTAAAGCTATATTGATTATCCAAATCAATTGGTCCATTACTGCTGGAAATTTTAATCCTAATGTACATGTTTTTAGTTATACTTTAAATATAAATTTGAAATTTAATGTCATTAGTGCAAAGAAAAAAGAAAAAAAAACATATTTTCTGATTACACAGAAGATACTAGAAAGCTCTGGTCCGTTTAAAGAATTTTGCCACAAATATATACAATCTGTCTCTAATCAAACCGACATAAGGACGATATAAATAGATTTTCAGGTTTATTATATTTTATATGATAATGCATCTGGAATCAGAAATACTTGAAGCCAAATATATATGTATTGACAAATTATTGAGAGTAGTTTTTCTTTAGCATGTCCATATAGTGTATTACATGCTGTATCCAATCTTATTTAATATTAAAAACACAGATTGATATTACATTAGACATTGCATTTCATTAAGTTTAACATTAAAAGAAACATTATAACATTTCCTTAAAGTCTATGAAGTACGAATTTTGAAAGAGTTCACTGTTTTGAAATATTGTGTTATTAGCTGGAGGCCAGTCATATCCCGTTGTTATTTTCAATGTCATAAAAATTTTGTCGCTCTTAGTCTAGAATTGGGCAGCTGAACAGTACATGATCGCAAGTCTGTGGTGATACACTACCACAAGAACACCTACCATTGTGAATGATATTGAATCTATTAAGGTAGGATTTAGTTCCACCATGGTCTGAAAGAGCTTGTGTTACCTGATATGAAAAATCTATGTTACACTTTTTCCTTTCTTTGACTGTAGGAAAGAACGACTTAGTATACTATCCTTTTGACGCGGAAGACCACTATTGTTCCTATTGCTGTAATGATGCATCATGCACCATCTATATTGAGAGTTGCATTTAGTCCAAAGTATTTGTTTATTAAAAAATATAGATTGCCATTTGGCAAACCAACCTGTTGCATGTGTCAAAAATTGATTATTATGAAAAAAAAATTAAAAAGGCAAACTAAAATGATTCAAATGTAGTCACCACTAAATGAATGATACATCAAACTAAAGCTGAAATACTTATAGTCCCTAAAAAGGTTTATGAACTGCGGAAAGAAGTTAATATGCAACTTCAAAATAGTAGAATCCAATATACTCGTATATATATATACACTTTAACACATAGAAAAGAACACAAAAAGACACTACAGAACTCACTTCGATATATATATATTCTTTTTATGTGGGTTTGGCTTCCACCAAGCTAAGCCTGCGTATGAATAATCACAGGTCATCCGTTGGCAAACGCAGTGACCTTCCCGTTGCTACTCATGCCAGTTCTCACGGACTCAGTTTTAATGACTGTTTCCGTGTACAGGTCCTGAGGCAGATTGATCAGACTAATTCGAAAGTTACTCTGAGAGCTTCAGAAGAAGCACTTATTAGTCTTCTGGGCGGTAGATCGGCTCCTGGGCTTAACCTCAATCGTTGATTTTTTTTTTTTTTTTTTTAAGTTGGTATCAGCTTTTAATTTTATTTTAGTTAAATGTTTTCATTTTTTAATTTTTATTTGGCTTTTATCTCTTTATCTTCCCTGTCTACCTTTCCTCCGAAAGTTGGCTACACTGTTTGAGTGCTTCAGTTCGAACGCCAAGTCAGTCGTTATCAGCCTTTGGAGCGATTCACTTCTTTTCCTGAAGACGAGGACATCGAAATATAGTAGTGAGTTCAGTGGTTTCCTTTCTATGTGTTCTTTTTTAAATACATATACTCGTATATATTTCTAGAAAAAGAATGGAAGAATCCAATTCAAGTTCACAAATATATCAATTATACAAAAAAAAACCAAACAAAACAAATCAAATTACTTATTATCACCAGAAGCTTATTTAGGAGAATAAATAGTTAACTGATTATCAGGAGGGATCTCCGTAAGAAATGACATTCTTAAACGCTTCATTACAATATATTTCCTCTTACTCTTTATTATTCAATAACATATGAACATCTGACAAAATTTGTTGCCAGATACATAATTACATAAGTAATTAATTTATGAGAAAAAAAAATGATTTTACAGCAGCATTGAATTGTTTCTTCTTCAGAATAATATATTTGTTTATTATTATGATAAAAGTATTATTATTTTATATTTATATTGCTTCCTTTTATATTTAGAAATAGATACTGTACTATCAAAAATAGTTATAAATCAGATAATAAGGTCTTAATAATAAATGTTTTAATTATAGTTTTTAAGTAAACTATCGGAGTATATAATTTTATCGACGTAAAGGTAGTTGTGGCTTTGAAACCACTTCAAGTTCTAACTTGAAGAGCTTTTGAAGCACCCTTCACTTGAAATATTTTACGATATTAATTTTTAGACTGATTTTACTCTTAATAGACGACAATTATAAACGATTAAAAGGTTATGAAGGCATTTGTGTTCGACAATGGACGTCGTAATTAGTAGGTAATGACGAGAGGTCCACGACTGCTAAAGTATTGTGCTAGTGTATGTGACAGGAGTCAGTAGGTACTCTCTAGTACATTAGTCTGTCATTTTTTGCTTTTATTGTAAAATATAGAAAGAGTTATAAAAGAGTCAGTGCCATTTTTATGGCATGTTGTCCCGGAAGCAGCTCAATAATGATGTAAAGTTTACGACGGTGTAAGAGGTTGAAGATTGACGCTTGATAGAGATTTTTTTTACCCAAAACTGAAGATTTGAATAGGTAGTGTCTTTTTGTATTTAATGGTAGTAATTTGATTGTTGTAAAAATCTGTAACTGTTATTTCTGAAATATATATATATTGTTCGGAACTCTCCCATGTTGTGACCTGTCGAAGGCGAGAAGTGCTGGGGTGATTCAACTGTCTACCGCGTGGGTGCGCGCATGTAGCGCTGCTCTGACAGTTAAACGCTGCCACTATTTGAACTGTGCTAATTTAGTTTGTTGTTAATTTTTGGTTTATGTTTTAATTGTTTCGTTTTATTGTTTACTGTTTACCTGATGATGGCCAATGTAGCCGAAAGCTTGTTTCCCTTTAGTTTTTTAACCCTGTTTGTGTTTGTGTAGTGTCAAATATAGTTTGTTTCATTAGTTTTCTTCAAGATTGTTTTCCTATTCTTGTTATGGAATTAGGTAGATTAATTTTTGAGCTACCAGTGAATTACAAGAAAATAATAAGGCAAATAGAACATCTTTCTAAAAAGATTATTAATGCTGAAGCCGCTGTGCTTTTTAACAACACTTGTTTAAAAGAAGACTTGCTGCTAGTATACACCAATATATATATATATATATATATATATATATATATATTCATATCACTTATTTGTGCATTTATAACAGGATTCAAATTATTAATATAGAGTGCTTCAATTATTTTTAATCTATTACTATCACTGTTCATCTGCAAAATAGTTGTTCCTTCTTCTAACATCTTCCGTGTTAAAGTCATACTATGGGCTTCTCTTGCATGGTTCTTGGGGCCCCAACACGTGACACTGTCCAGTGTCCCGATAACCTTTAATTTTGTTTCCATCCCATGGTCGATACTTTTGTCAATATATATATATATATATATATATATATAACTAAAGTTTATCGGGGCTAGGTCAGTTGTTCAGCTTCAAATTATCTATGAATGCCATAGTTTCGGTTTTTATTTAAAACCTTTTTCATAGACTGAAGTATAAATTTTGAAACAGAAATATCTAAGTATTACATTAGAAATTATTAATGTCTACATGAAGTAGAGATTACAAAGGGAAAATAGACTGTGAATTTCAACAGCAACTGTCTAGTTTGAATGAACACGTGACACTGTCCAGTGTCCCGATAAGCTTTAGTTTTGTTTCTATCCCACGGTCGATACTTTTGTCTATATATGTATATATATATATATATATATATATATTCGTAAATTTTGGTAACAGTCCTTCCTTGATACACACATTATTGAAAATGACACCAAATTTAGCTGATACCTGTTTCTTAACAAGTTTCTCAATTTTTCTAAATAACACTCTCGTTATTTCGTCTACACAATAAAGTACATCTCCTATGGTCGACATGTTTCGAATGATCAACATTCATCATCAGGACGTGAATAAGATCTAATGCGAAAACCTGGTTTAATATATACACAGAGAAGGTAGAAGGGGGGTTTTTTCCATAAAGTTTAAGATAGTTGGGCGTTAATCTGTGGGGTGAGTGGCCTCCCGGCATGCGTCGCTACCTTTTTTTATGTACATTGAACTGTATTTGTCCATTTCGGATCGTATTTTCATCGAAAAAGTGTATATATATTTATATATTGAATCTTCGATATAAGCCTAGCACATATATCCTGCTTAAATTTCCTGAAGGCCATATTTGTCGTTGCAGCACAGAAGAAGATTAAACACTTAAAAATCATTTAATTTAAGCATCAATCAATGCGATTGGTGAGTTATTTCAGGAGATATTGGAAAAGCCATAAGGAAATATCCAAGGACTTTTGACTCTTAGACACCTGAAGGACACCAGTATGAATTTCTCCAGTCAGGAAATGGTTGTTATCAAATATCACGAAAAAGATACATACAAAGAAAAATGATTTAGTGTCCTTTAAAAAAGCCAACCATAAAAACAAAAACATCCTAATTCGTACAATTAGCTCTTATGACAGAACAAGTCAAAGGACTCAAATAAAGGCCAATAATACAGTCACTCCTTTACTAAAAGAAACCAAGTTGCAGGTGAGAAAACAATCTTCAAATATTTTTTTTTCAAACAGTTGTTTAAACTTCAGAAAGTTATTGGGAATAAATAAAAACAGTGTGTAGTTTAAATGGAATCGTATCATAATTATTTTTGTTAAATAAATTTCCATTTTTGTACTTTGTGGCAGCCAAATTTGAACAAACAGTCGGAAAAGGCAAAAAAATTTGTTTTCACTGATCTGTTAACCAGTTGATGATTTAATGATTTGCCGGTCAATTTAAACCGATAAGTAAAATTTCATCACATTGAAAGCAATGATTGAGAACTTTTCGAAAGCAGAAAAATATACAATTTAATTTTATATACACAAGGTACAATAACATGAGTTTGGTAAGAAAACAATTCAATTACTTGTTTGAATTACTGTTCAATATAAGAATAGTTAAATTTTTCTTATAACAAGAAAAGTTTAGATTGACCGCTAAAGTAATGCTATATTGGTATGCTTATCAGTTTTTTTTGAAAATTTGTTGCCTTTTGGAAAATGTTTAAACTACAGATTGACTGGCTAATAGTAATCATTAAGTGGTCTTAAGAAAAGTGTAATGATGTTATATTTTTCTCATTACAGTCTGGCTGAAGTTGCAATATTGGTTAAGTTAGTTGAGGTGGTTGTTATATGTTTGGTGGGGCATGTCTGCATGTGACAGGCCTTAAGAGTGCTAGGCGGAAAACTTCCAAAGTGCACCGCACCAAGTCACCTTCATTATATGTTTACAGCACAACAAGTTAAAATCAAGTGGACAGGGCAGATGAAATCATCGCTAACGGAGTGATGGGGAAGAAGAAGATGTGGGCAGGTTGTGTTGGTTGTTAGTTGGATTAGGGGGGGTGGTGTACAGGGGTTGTGACCTGACTGGCCACACTCCCTCCACTCCCACCCCCTAGTCCACTCAGCGTTTGTCTTACTCCCCAATTTAAACTTGCCAACACCGACTTGAACTAACTTGTCCTAAGCGCTGGGAGACACTTGTGAAATGAACTGCATGGCCCCCGCAGCGCATGCCTTCAACAAACGACTTGCCAAGTATTTTCACAGCCCGCTACTCGCCAACAGGAAATCGTCTTTAAACAAACCACCCAACAAAAAGAAGCAAATGTTTTCTTAAGATGCCTTTTCTAAAAAAAAAAAAAAAAACTTACATACAATAAATAAAAAAACAGTTATTTTTATAAGATATTATTATTTATACATTTTGTTTATTTTTTCTTTTACAATTGAAGTCTTGTCTGTTCTGTCCATTCTGTCGTCTTTTCATATTTTTTATTGTTAGGCCTTTTCATGTAAAAAACATAAAAGACGATAGGACGGACAGAACAGAAACGACTTAAATTGTAAAAAAAAAAATGAAAAAAAAAGGTAATAAATTTAGGCATGAATTGGTACAATTGTGTTAAAATAGGTACGTACTTATATTAGTGATTCTGGAAGATAGGTTTATTCCCATTAATGATGCAGCCATTGCGAAACCGGTCTGGTAACTCCACCAGCGGTAGATAATAGTATGGCGGTTGATAATATATTATTTACTAATCTCTTATTATTTCAAGTAATTAACAGCGACCAAATATTGAAAAGAAGAAAAGCATTTCATAAGAAATATATATATATATATGCTTTTAAAAACTGGATGTCTGTTTCCACTTGATTTAATTTTGTCTTATATTTTTCCAAAATACGAAATTTTTTCTTCAACTCAGAACTCAACTTAAAAATTAATTCACCATAATTTCTTGTTTTATTATTGAACATGTTTCGGTGTACGTTCACCATCTTCAGCAAACACACGATTAATTATAATTACCTTAACAAATGAATCTAATAGTTAAATTACATTTCAAAAACAATGAGTGAACAAGTTAACTAAGGTTACACTGACAGGTTAGGGGTTGTCAGTGTTGGCAAAACTAGCCCTAGGTTTCCAAACAATCAAGTGGAAACAGACATCCAGTTTTTAAAAGCATGTATTGAAGAAGGACTGCTCCCAACTTTTACATATATATATATATATATATATATATATATATATATATATATATATATCACTATTTTTGTTTATTGAGGTTTGGTCTAGCTTCAATAATACAGCACGTATAAGCCAAGGTTTCGTCTATATGTGTAGACATCTTCAGGGCTACATCAATACAGAATTTAATTACAATAATATGAAAAGTAATTATATTACGAGTACATTATTTAATTAATATACATAATTACCTTGGTATTTTTTCATTGTAAGGAAGTAACTTGATAACGGTTTATGTTCAAATCAGTTAGTATTGTTAATAATAATAGTATGTTATTGTACTTAAGTTCTGTATTGATGTAGCCCTGAGGATATCTACAAATATAGACGAAACGTGGGCTTAAAGGTGTTGTATTATTGAAGCTAGACCAAACCTCGATAAAAAAGAAAAATAGTATTAAATATATGTGGTCGAGATAAGGAAAACATTACATATATATGAGTTCAAAATTCAAGAAGAGTAACACACAGAGTAAGGAAACGCACTTACAGAATCAAATTTTCGGGTAATCCGTCTTCAGGAGAAAAGAGAAAGGGAGACCAAGCACGTTGTAGACGCAGTGGCAAGTAACCCACTCGAAAATTTGAGTCTTTAAGTGTGTTTCCTTACTCTGTGTGTTACTCTTCTAAAATTTTGAACTCGTATTGTGTTCAGTTTTGGTCGTGTTTTGTTTTATTAATATATAGTTTTTATTAATAATATAGATATAGTTTTATTTATATATATATGTATATATTTAGAGCGACTATCTTCTTTAATTGGTGGTGAGTTACCTATATATATATATATATATATATATATATATATATATATATATATATATATATATATATATATATATATATATGTATATATATATATATTTATATATATATAATTGCTATTGAAAGAGATAGTTAACTAAATGTTTCAACTGAATGTCATGGCTTTAGGGATTCAAGGCATCGACATGAAAATATTAATTTACAAGATATAAATAAAGCATGTTTCAAGTTTATTGCAGATAATTAAAATTACTTGCCACGAAATATGCAAGAAGCTACTCTATGATTGAATGATAAAGGAAAAGTTGAATCACTTTTTTAATTTGAAAAAGAAATTTTAAAGTCGTTATGATACAATCTAACATATGGTGTCAAATGTAAATAGTCTACAATTGTAATGGTGTAACTGCTGTTTTTTTTTTTTATAAAAAAGATACGAATATCGTTCTTCCATAAGCGCAAACAAAATGAATGCAGCAGTACTTGGATCTCTTAAGTAGAACAGCGCACTTTTGATTGTGAGAAAGTGATTTTTTTTAGGTAAAAAGTAAAAAGAACAAAGATAAACTCTAGAAATGCTGAATATTAAAAGGAAAAAAAATACAGTTCATTACACACGTGATCAATCGAATTAAGATTATATTCACTCAAGCCTATTATATTTGACCCTGTACAGATTTCATATATAATTTGTTAAAATATAATTGAAACATAGAAATTTGTTTCTATGCTTCCTTATTAATGTTGCTATAATGCAGTTTTACTGTTCCCGATTATTATGTTTATTAAAATCAGTCTATTGGAAATATTTGTAGGTCGTTTTGGTATTTCTCCTGTAATTTTAATGTTCATAGCCCTTCTAGTTGAATGAATGAGTAATTAGTAATGGGTAATTAGCTGATTAATTATGAGTAACCATAATCATAGCATTAGGTAGGTTTATCAGGACATTTACAAGATTTGGTGACACCCAAGTTTTAACTATAGTCATTCTGCTTTATTTAAGGGACACTTGAATTTACAATACACTCCTTGGAGCTAGTTCTGCTCATACAAATAAATAAATATTCAGTATTTTAAAAAACAATAATAGAAACAACTATCTTTTTAAGATAAAAATAATTTTATCCATTATTCACATAAGGTAGCTTGCAACAAAACTGACATTTGTGAGTCTATTACTTCATTTTAAAGTCAAAATATATTTTTTAAAAAAAAATTAAACTTGAAACAAAATTTTTTTTTTTGAAAGTATGGTCAAATAAAAGTGTCATTATCTTACTTACATTGTCTTAGTAAACGCTAAAAACATTCTTGAGAAGTTTGTTTGGAACAAATTAGATTTTCATTTGTTAGATGCTATGGGGATGGGTGTAATAATGTATTCAGGATAATGTTACTCATGAAATAGGCTATAAAATAAACATCATAATGGAAAACTGATTGAAAAATTCCTTTTTAGGTGACTTTGAAAGAACAAAAATTAAAAAGCAACTTGCAAAGTAATAGCAGAGAAATCATCCCCTGCTTTAAGATGAGAAATCATCTCCTGTTTTAAAGATGTTGTTTTAAGAAATATCTTAAACTAACTTCATCATCAAATGAGTTTTTAATCAATTTCTTAAAGTATTAGTCTATGGTGATTTAATAGTTAAATGAACCATTATATATATATATATATATATATATATATATATATATATATATATTGACTTGCAATTTGCTTCTCAACTCAAGTACTTCGTACTTCTTACTAATGACGACGGATGCCGCAATATCGAAGTGAGTTCTGTAGTGACTTTCTGTTCTTTTCTTTGTGTTAATGTGTTTATATATATATATATATAATATATTTTTTATATATATAAATATATATATTCTAATATATATATATATTAGCAACCTGCCTGTTGCTATCCACGCGAATAGCCATGGCCTTCCTTTTAATGACTGCTTCACAGTACAAATTCTCAAAATAGTTGCAAAAGATGAGAAAAGGTTAACTTTGAGAGCCTCTGAGGAGGCTCACATTTGGTTACTTAATGCCCGCTCCCCACCTGGCCTCAATCTCAAACGTTAGTTTTTTTTTTTTTTTTTTTTTTTTATTGCTATTTATATATATATATATATTTTTTTCCCTCACTCTCTTTCTCCTCTTCCTCTTCGCCACTTCTGTCCTCCTTTCTACCATTTCCCGACTATTACGGTACGCGTGTTCGCTCGTGGTGGAATGATGTCGTTCACGGGGGATTAGCCTGCAGCGCCTCGAGCTACTACAACTGGTGACCGCCGCCTGGAGCCCCCAGTAGCCCTCTGCTTCTGCGAGTGGACGCACGTGCCTCTTCCTCTTCCCTTCTTCTTCCCTTCTTCTCCCTGACGACGAACTTCAGTTCGAAATATCGACCCAGTAAGTTTTCTCGCTTCTTCTATTTGTTGTCTTTTTTCATTTATATATCTGTCCGGTTTGGACCGTTTTAATATTTTGATTTAGTATAGCACTTTTTCGTGCCACTATCCTTTCTACTCACTGTGTTGTCTTATGTGTTCTTAATCTTCTTCTTATTAATTTTCCTTACCCTTTCCTACTCTTTGAATTTCTATCTGTAATTTCTTTTCTTTTTATTCCTTTGTTCCTGTAATTGTTATAATCTTTTTACCTTCCAACAGCTCTTATATTTTATATATTATTTGTTTTTTTAAGTTTTTTATCGCTTGTAGTTCCAACCCAAATTTATTTTGCTTAAGCTGCCTGGTTTTTTTTTTTTTTTTTTTTAAATTATTATTTATTTACAATGGCCACCCCCATAAATTATTGGTTTAATCTTATTAGCTCCCTATCGCTCAAAATAGCCAAATGCACCACCCATATCGAATTTATTTCTCAGTGTCTGCAGTTAAATATCCCTCCCAATGGTTTGACCTTGAAAATGCCCCTGTCAGGTATGCCTCCAGTGTTTAGAAGTCGGATTTCCCAACTTGGATTTTTCACCTCCCTTCAGCTTTCTTATCTGACACTGGATAGCTACATACGCTTACGTGCTTCCTACACTGATCAACTGTCATCCACCATAAAAATATTGCTTTCTGTCTCTCACAGACATTTAAAAGAAATCACGCTCCGGATAGCTGCAGCCGACCATTACCTTAATTCTAACCGTCTTCGTTCGCTTAGAAAACTTTCTAATCTTTATCAAAGTTACTTCAATGCAGGCATGAGTCTCCCGTTCAAACCAGCTTTCCTCTACCTTAGTAATCCTCCCTCTCTGCCTCTTCGGTCACCTAATCCTAGCCTCACTACCCACATTCCTTTACCCCCTGAATCCCTTGTACCTGAATCTTCCCCTAACCATTCCCCCTTACCGCATACCAACTCGCCTTCTGAAAACTGCAATAACATCTGCAATATTTCATCACATTCCCTAACCCCTATCGAAGAAAGTGTCCTTTCCAAAGGACTTTCATTTTGTCCAGTCCCTAAAATTAACCAAGTGCAACTCCTTGAAGATGTTCAATTATTCTGCCGTTCCCTCCGCTGGCAGTACTACTGGAAATCTAGTGAAGAACACATTACTCCAGTGGACCCTACTGTCCGCCCCTGCCTCAAAAAATTCAAACCTCCCACTAGTCGTGAACCCCCACCCCTCCTTGCATCTCATCCTCTTGAACAATTCATCACCCTACTCCTCAGTAAAATTAGCAGTCCATCCTTTCTTAATTCCCTTAAACCTACCGACAACTTAACCCATGCTGAACGTTTGGCTGTGAAGAGACTTTCCCGTAACCCCGACCTTCTTATAATGCCCGCTGATAAAGGTTCAACCGTCGTTCTTCTTGATCGTGAAACTTATAGAACGGAAGCCTTGAGACAGTTGAACAATGCCTCTTACTACCTCCGTCTTAATTCCAACCCAACCTCTGAGTTCCAGACCGAGCTTATTAACGTTATTAACAGTTCCGCCTCTATGGAGGGACTTAGTTCTGAAGAAGCCGCTCTACTTGTCCCTAAGAACCCTCGCTGTCCTGTGTTTTACCTTCTGCCCAAGATCCACAAGCCGTATAATATGCCCGACAATCCACCCCCAGGCAGACCAATAGTCTCCAGCTATGGTTGCCTAACGGAACGCATTTCTGCTTTCGTTGATGCCGTCCTCCAGCCCATTGTCACACGTCTTCCTTCCTACTGTAAAGACTCCTTCCACTTCCTTGAAACCCTCCGTAACCTTACCCTTCCTGACACCTTAGACAATCCTCTCAGCCTCGTCACTATGGACGTTACATCTCTCTATACTGTCATTGACCACGACGAAGGGTTGGCCTCGTTACAGTGGTTTCTTAACCAGAGACCCTCACCTCAATCCCCCTCCACTAACTTTGTCCTCCAGCTCTGCTCCTTTGTTTTGCGTCACAATGTCTTTAAGTTCGAAGATAATTTTTACCTCCAAACTAGAGGTACTGCCATGGGAACAAAATGGCACCGTCTTTTGCTAATCTCTTCATGGCCAAACTCGAACAAGACTTCCTAGCCTCCTACCCTGATCAACCCCTTCTCTATACTAGATACATCGATGACATTTTCTTCATTTGGCCACACAGCAGAAACTCTCTAGACACTTTCATTTATGCTTTCCAAACTTCCTGCTCTACGCTTAATTTCACCCACTCTCTTTCATATCGTTCCTTGACCTTTTTAGATGTCAATGTATCAGTTAACGGCAAAACCTTTACTACTTCTGTTCACACCAAACCCACCAACGCTCAGCAATACCTCCACGTCAATAGCTGTCATCCTCCCCATGTAAAAAAGTCTCTACCTCGCTCCCTCTCTATCCGCATTAATCGCATTTGCAATAGCCTCCAACAACGACAGCTCCATGTCGACAAACTCAGAAAGAAGTTCATTGAACGGGGCTACTCTCCCAGGTTTGTTGACAGACGCCTGATACCTCCCACCACCAACTACCAACCCCAGCCTAAAACCCCAACTCCATCTCCTCTCCTCATCACTACATTCTTTCCAGGCGTCCACAAACTCAGGACAGCCATAAAAGAAATTTTTCATCTGCTCTCTTCTTCTTCCTCAACCTCGTCTGTCTTTCAACACATCCCCCGTCTCTCCTTCAAAAAGCCCCGCAACTTAGGCAACCTTTTCTCCCATAGAACTGACCACACCCCCAGGCTTGTAGGTGATCGCGGAGGTACTCAACGATGTGGCCGACCCCGCTGCCTCACCTGCCCCATCATTAACCCTGAACCTCTCTTCTCCAATCTCAGCAATAGTTTTCAAGTCCCCCCCAACACCTCGTGCACCAGCACTAACTGCGTCTATCGCTTGGAATGTGTCCAGTGCGGTGCTTTCTATGTTGGCCTTTCCTCCAACATGCTTAGCATCCGCATGACTGGACACAGAGATTCAGTCAGACGACGCAGCAACCTGCCTGTTGCTATCCACGCGAATAGCCATGGCCTTAATTTTAATGACTGCTTCACAGTACAAATTCTCAAAGTAGTTGCAAAAGATGAGAAAAGGTTAACTTTGAGAGCCTCTGAGGAGGCTCACATTTGGTTACTTAATGCCCGCTCCCCACCTGGCCTCAATCTCAAACGTTAGTTTTTTTTTTTTTTTTTTTTTTTTTATTGCTATTTATATATATATATATTTTTTTCCCTCACTCTCTTTCTCCTCTTCCTCTTCGCCACTTCTGTCCTCCTTTCTACCATTTCCCGACTATTACGGTACGCGTGTTCGCTCGTGGTGGAATGATGTCGTTCACGGGGGATTAGCCTGCAGCGCCTCGAGCTACTACAACTGGTGACCGCCGCCTGGAGCCCCCAGTAGCCCTCTGCTTCTGCGAGTGGACGCACGTGCCTCTTCCCCTTCCCTTCTTCTTCCCTTCTTCTCCCTGACGACGAACTTCAGTTCGAAATATCGACCCAGTAAGTTTTCTCGCTTCTTCTATTTGTTGTCTTTTTTCATTTATATATATATATATATATATATATATATATATATATATATATACTGCCAAACCTGTCTCCTAATTAACTCCAGTCCTTACTTTACTTCCCCTCTCAGTAACGACTCCTATCCTGTTCCTTCTGATACATCTTGTACTTCCTGTAACTGCGTTTACCGTTTGGAGTGTACTCGATGTGATGCTTTTTACGTTGGCTTGGCTTCAACCAAGCTGAGCCTGCGTATGAACAATCACAGGGCGTCCGTTGGTCAGCGCAGAGACCTACCCATAGCTATCCATGCTAATTCCCATGACCTCCCTTTCAATGATTGTTTCAGGGTACAAATCCTCAAACAAATCCCCGAGTCTAATCCCCATGTCACCCTTAGAGCTTCCGAAGAGGCATTCATATGCCTCCTTGGGGCTCGTTCTCCTCCTGGTCTCAACCTGTACCGTTATTATTTTTTATTTCATTATTATTATTATTATTTTATTATTATTATTATTATTATTTTATTATTATTATTTTATTATTATTATTTATTTTTTATTATTATTATTTCGTATTTTATATATTTTTATCTTGTTTTCTAAATAAATATTGGAAGGATTTCTATTTTTCCTCTCCTCCGCTGGGGAGCAGCATTGCGGTGGTTCCACGAGTTACTCTGGAGGCCAGTAGTAGTTTGCTTCTCAACGCGAGTACTTTGCACTTCTTCCCGAAGACGACGGATGTCGAAATATCGAAGTGAGTTCTGTAGTGTCTTTCTGTGTTCTTTTCTATGTGTTAAAGTGTATATATATATATATATATATATATTATAATACGTTGGCAGCAGGTCTTCTCTTGAACATATGTGTATTTTAATATAAAAAATCACGACAGGACAGCACGCGACTCTAAAGAAACATTAGAATATAGAAGAAGGCTGGTTGCGAGGCAGTTGAATATCAACGATGTCTCTAGGACAGATGTAATGGCAACTGCAGCCAAAGGAAAGAAGAATTGCCCGAAGGATCGAGGCCACCAGCGCAAAGCTAATGAGTGCAGAAGCTGCTGCAAATTTCAACCATATATATAATATATATATATATATGTATATAATTAAAGTTATCATTAGAAAACGAAAAAAGAAAAAAGAAGGAAAAAGGAAAAGATGAAATTATAAATAAACAGTTAAGAAGTAAAAAAAAGAATTAAAACAGAATTTTAAAAATAAAATGAAACATAATAAATAACAGTAATAATAAAAAATGAATAAATAAATAAAATAGAAGAATTCATCTAATCTAGTTTAGACCAGGGGAATTTCTGGCGCCCAATAACGAAATGAATGCTTTCTTAGAAGCCCGTAAAGTGGTCTGAATGTAGTCATCAGAGAGTTTTCTGAACATTTGGACCTTAAATCAATCATTAAAAGAAAGGCCATGAAAGTTTGCATGAATACCAACAGGCAGCTGTTTGCACTGACGAAGTGCAAATAGAGCGGATGTGAAGAAGGGGCAATAGAGAACAGTCATTACAAAACGCCTGTTCTAGCTTTGCTTATATATATATATATTTAAATTAAATTCTAGATGAGTAGTCCGAATCTGAAATATGATCCAGATCTGATTATTTCTTACAGCTGGAAGCGTTAAGAAAACCGAGGAGGAAAGAAAAAAATTGGTCAAAATATCCAATGATATATAATATATATATATAAAACTAAAGTTTATCGTAACTCGGTCAGTTCTTCTGGTTAACGAGTCCAGACACTCTTTAGTTTTGTTTGTATTGCACGGTCGATACTTTTATCAATATATATATATATTCAAAACTAAAGATTATCGGGACTCGGTCAGTTCTTCGGGTTACCGAGTCACCATAAACTTTAGTTATGTTTCTATACCACGGTCAATACTTTTATTAATATTTAAAATATATGTAAATTTAGGGAGCAATCCTTCTTTTATACAGGTTTTGTTAAACGATCTTTATACTAAGGTATGAATAAACTTCATCAACCATCTTTCAAGTTTTCTGACACTTGTTTAAAATCTTTCCGGTATTAAAAACACTAGTTCTCCAAATGATTTATTACTCACAACTGACATGTTGCGGTCTTCTTGACCATCTTAAGAGTTATTCATATTTGCAAAAAAAAAACTAATACTACTAATTATGACTACATTATATTATACATTACTAAAACTAACACTATAACATTCTTTCATAACATAAGATATACGTAACACTTAAATATACATTTTGTGTGATGCAGGTTTGCTACCTGTCATAATCAGGTGTTCTGCTTAACTTCCTAAATGACTCTAGGTTCTTCCCTTTGCTGTTTCTCTTGGGTCTTCATTCTTGGTTTATAATTCTGTATTGCTCTTGAATAGAGTTTAAGCGTTCTGTTGAATCTTGTTGCCTGGTTGTTCATGTTTGGCTTTTGTTCCATTATTTCAATTTCTGCAATTTGTAGTCTGATATGGTCATTTGCATGGTATAAAACTTCAGTTTTTTTCACCTTCATTTCTCTAGTTAATTTGGTTCTATGTTCCTTTATGGTGTGTTCTTTATGGGCTCCTGCTGACAAATGCATAGTAAGTTTTCTTGAGACAGTTGTTGTGGTTGAAACAATGTATTTTGATTTTCGGATCTCACAGTTTCCTATTAGGCAATTATATTAGTAAATTACATTGGTTCTTTGAAGTCGTAGTTTTGAGTGCAGGTTGTCCTTTATTATCATATTGGATATACGGATACTCTTGTAAAATACATTGATTTTGAGCTGGTCTTCTGTCTTGATGAATTCTGTGGTGTCCATGATTATGTTCTTCAATATTCTTTCATCTATATTGTAAGCCTTTGAATATTGGTTTTTGTTATAGATGTTATGAATTATCCCATTTTTGGTTGCTTTAATTTTCTTGTGGTTCTGCAATCACTTGATTGATGTACAACTGTAGAATATTATCAAACTTCCTGTTGCTATAGCCATTGTTAATCAATACCTGTTTTGTATTTTGTAAGGTTTGGTGAAACCATTTATGTAGATATATATATATATATATATATATATATATATATATATATATATCAGTCTCATGAAAGCGGCTGATTATTTATCGTTTATTAATGATCGTGACAGTGGTAATGAAATAAATATATCATTGAACTGTTTAAACAGAGAGAAATATTGCAGTCGGAAAAAAGATTTGATTAAAGACATCTCGTGGTTTCTTGAAGAATTTTAATACCTCTATGCATTTATATCAGGAGATTTAATGGCATTTAAAGGGGGAAATGGTGTGGTGGAAATGCAGCACTGTCTAGAAGAGAAAGGGGTGTCAGTGAATTATGGGTCTAGAATAGAAAGAGGCCAGCGAGAATAGAAACAGGCGTTTCGTTGCCCGATAACATGGAAATGAGGAAGCCTTGCTTTGGGTTTGAAATGATTGAGAAGCTTCGAGAAGATAAAACTTGAAGATATAAATATTTATATAGTTGCAAGTGTAAGAATGAGAAATGGATATTGAAGAAGGTGATACATAGTGAATGAGATAAGAAAGTATGAAAGGTGTGTGGAGGGGGGGGGAAGCCGCATTGAAACAATAGGGCTGGAAGAAAAGTGCCACTGTCAAGTGCAACGATCAATATTGTGCATTTGCTTTATGCAAATACAATCATGGAGCCACTTGACTTTGGGCTGGGCATAACGACAGCTTAATGGTAGCGTGATTGAAGACCATTGGGATGCTGTTGAAATTCATAGCAGGAATTAGGCCGAAATGCCTTGACTCCCCCACATTACTGGTCATCTTTTTTCAGCCACTTGATGACTAGTGCTTTCGACTTTCCATTTCAATTAGAACCCTTGTATTGCTAGCATTACCACACGTAATCGAAATGGTTTTCTGAAACTATGTTTGTATTTTACTACCTTGAAGAACAAATACATTATGTTTCAACTCGATCAACAATTGCCTTAATACGCTTTTTGCCAAAGTTATTTCGCTTCAAATGAAGAAAAATGTTATTATGGATACTAATAAGTATATAGTACATACTCAGCTTGTTTTTAATTCAGTTTCAATTAACCCCGAACGATTCAATTATCTAATGATATGAAAAAGAATAAATACATGCATAATATGTTGTTCTCAAAGCTGACAATCTTTTAAACTAAGTGATATTTCGCCATCAAGATAAGACAGAAGCATTATAGATCTGCTGCAGCCTGATACATGTATTATAGCCCAATCATCAATTATCAATTTAACATTCGTGAAGATTATGATGAATGTTTCCTCAAAGTAAATTATATTGAAAAAACTCATTTTCTTCTTCAGTAAATATGCTAAATGATCTAAATATGTGTTTTTTTTCAATAATACTTGACTAATTGAATGATTTTTAATTATATTATTAAAAATTACAATAATTTTGTAATATTGAAATATTACGTAATTTGTGATTGCACAAGTACTGAGTTTTTTGAATATATGAAAGTCCACCATTGACCACCCATATTAACGTTTTGGTTCTATGTTTTTCAAAAGCTTTTCATTTGGTTTTTGTCGTTTGATGATCCCTCTGAGTTAACCATCTACTCATTTCTTCACAATGATATTATTTAAAAACTTTTTTTTTGACAGTTTTAATATAATATAACATAATATAACTAAATATACTACTTTTCTTTGCTTATTATTTATTTCTTTACTTATTTATGTGTCAAAGTTGCATTGACGCATATATGTATATATAACGAGATTTCATATAAACACGTGGAATAACAATCAATTATCAAAACACAATATAAAATAGAGAAACAAAAGACTAAAATCTTTCAACCGTAACAAGCGGTCTTAGTCAGAGTACTAATTTAAACCCAACTAAAACACTAGATGCAGAAACATCATTGTGACCATTTATAATTTGCTTTTAGTTCTATTAAAATCATATAAGAGCTCATCATTTGTATAAAAATCATCTGAATCGGTAGAGGGTTTGAGTTTAAAAGGATTATATATATATATATATATTATTTTATTTTTATTTTTATTTTATTTTATTTTAAAAAAGTCCGCTGGACCGTTTCTTTTAATTGTATATATATATATATTATATATATATATATTATATATATATATAATATATATATATATATATTATATATATTCACTGATAAAACGAAATACGATCCAAACTGGACACAATACGAGTTCGAGATTAACAAAGAGCAACACACAAATTAGGGAAACACACTTACAGACTCAAATTTTTGGGTAATCCGTCTTCAGGAGAAAAGAGAATGGGAGACCAAGCACGTTGTAGGCG
Organism: Hermatobates lingyangjiaoensis; assembly: GCA_026182355.1. Lineage (NCBI taxonomy): Eukaryota > Metazoa > Arthropoda > Insecta > Hemiptera > Hermatobatidae > Hermatobates > Hermatobates lingyangjiaoensis. Next base: position 1,451,575 of record JAPFBL010000020.1, read on the forward strand.
CAACGGCAATTAACCAACCCGGCAACCGCCAGCGCTGTCAACCGTACCCGGTCTTAAAGTATAGAATTAGGAGAAGATATAAACAGAAACTCAGATAAGCAGTACTGGTTAGGTAAAACTATAAATAGGTGAAAAATTATAAACAATATAAGGTAAAAACAAACTATAAAATTCTTTTCTCTATCATTATTTTTGTTTTTTATAGTTTGTTTTTATCTTATATTGTTTATAATTTTTCACCTATTTATAGTTTTACCCAACCAGTACTGCTTATCTGAGTTTCTGTTTATATCTTCTCCTAATTCTATACTTTAAGACCGGGTACGGTTGACAGGGCTGGCGGTTGCCGGGTTGGTTACTTACCGTTGCGCCTACAACGTGCTTGGTCTCCCATTCTCTTTTCTCCTGAAGACGGATTACCCAAAAATTTGAGTCTGTAAGTGTGTTTCCCTACTTTGTGTGTTGCTCTTTGTTAATCTCGAACTCGTATTGTGTCCAGTTTGGATCGTATTTCGTTTTATCAGTGAATATATATATATATATACAATTAAAAGAAACGGTCCAGCGGACTTTTTTAAAATAAAATAAAATAAAAATAAAAATAAAATAATATATATATATATATATATATATTATCTCGAACTCGTATATATATATATATATATATATATATATATATATATATATATATATATATATATATTGATAAAAGTATCGACCGTGGAATAGAAACAAAACTAAAGCTTATTGGGACTCGGTCAGTTCTTCAGGTTCAAATTAAACTCTCATTGCCAACATTTTGGTCTTTATTTAAAACCTTTTTCATAGGCAGAAGTATAAATTTTGAAACAGAAAAACTAAGTATTACATTACAAATTATTTTACAAAGAAAATAATTTTCATAATAAATAATGATTTTCATTTTTTATATGCAAGAATAAGGCACTACTTTTTTCCTGTCTACTTACGTTATATTACGTTACGTTAACGTTACGGTAACGTATATAACGTAAGTAGACAGGAAAAAAGTAGTGCCTTATTCTTGCATATAAAAAATGAAAATCATCATATTGATTAGACAGGAGCTAAATTTATTGCCTATGAAAAATCAATGTTGTTAAGAAATATTATTGAATCGTCTCTAATTAAAATTAATAGATCTAATATTATAAACATTAGTAACAATCTCTTCAAACTTGATACTTTCATCACGAGGGCAATAGCCTCTTCAAAGAGGGTTGACAGCTAGCAGATAGTTTTTTTTACTTTTTCTTACTGTACTCCTTTGTTTCCCCAAATATCCCTTTCTGGACATTAGTCCTTTCCTGTGCTTTCACTCTTTTAAAATACCACTCTTCCCTCCCACTCTTCTCAACTCCTCACCAGATGTTTTCTGCATCTAGTGTTCAGTTGGGTTTTTGACTCTGACGAAGACCGCTTGTTACGGTTGAAAGATCTTAGTCTTGTTTTCCCATTTCTTATTGTGGTTTGATCATTGATTGTTATTTCACGTGTTTATGTGAAATCTTTATATATATATATATATATATATATATATATATATATATATATTTAATAATATATTTCAGGTATTTTGATTTAATTCGTTTTATTTGTTTTATATATTTAGAGTGGAACGACGACAGAAAGCGTTCATTATACTGCTAAATTTACCTTCTACTTATATCTACCCCACGTTTTTTCCATTCATCCCCTCCCCATACAACTTCATCTGAATTATTCCATTTATTTATATGTGAATACTTAAATACCTGTAATTACTTATCATTCTTTGGTGAGTTTGTATTTTATAAGAAACCTGAAGAATAATTCAACAGGTCGAAATGAGTTGATTTTGTTAGACCTTTTATGTATGGATGCTTTTACCAGATTTTCTCAAAAGAGTAAATAGCACAAAATAGCTGAATAAATAAAAGACTAAAAACATAGAAAATTAATTAATAATAAAAATACCAAACAAAAAAAATCTAAAATTATGTATAAAGAAAAGCAAAGTCAAAATTAATTAGTTACATAGAGTAAAGTAATATTAACCAAGTCAAATTAATGATGGGACAAATAAGAAGCCTAAATAAAGATTTTAGCACAGGACAGGACTGAGAAACCTCAGTTTGGTTTTTAATGAGTCAAATTTTAAAGTAATTACGAAATGAATACAGCATAGAGGATGTGTTTTTTGATAATCGTGTCAACATGTTTAATATAGTGAAGGCATGTCAATAATGAACATATGTTTCAGAATTGATTCTCACGAAAACCGAATGAATAAGTAGAAAGACTAGGTTTGAGTCGTCTCAGTTCTTACATAGGCTTGATTCAGATCCAGCCTAATTTGCTTGCCTTTAATTTATAACCCTATTTGGCTTTAATGGCAGTCATATCTGTTTGCTAAGTTCTCTCCAAAGTATACGTATTCATGAGACCTTTATGACAGTCTTTACTGCACCTCCTCTGTCTTAACGCTCTCTGGCCCTTAATGAATACAAATGATGTACACATTAATTTATCTTTTATAGTTATTCCCTTCCATTGTCTTCCTCCCATATACTGATTACATTATTATCTTCATTTTATTATACTTTATCCAGTTTATATTTAATCAAACAGCAGTCTATAAACAAAGCAAACAATATGGTTTTAACAATAATAAACTTAATTCTAGTTAAAAAAACGCTTGAGTAAGGCGAAATTTAGGGGCCAGAGTAGCTCAGTGGTTCACGTACTCGCCTCTGGGCTTGTAGTGCGGGGTTCCATACCCACCTGGTCCTTGATTTATTCACGTGAAAGGTGAATAAATGTGAGTACGATATCCCTCGGAGAGGACGTTAAGCCGTCGGTCCCGGGTCTGTATGGTTTCAGGTACTCGTTAAAGATCCCCTACTCGAAATGCACTTGGGTTAGGCAAAATTTAAGACTCCTAATGTAGAACTTGTTGAATCACTGATCAAAAAAAAGCCGGTAAATGGCTGATGTTACCACCCACTACGGGATAGTTTTAAACAATAAAAAAAAATGGCAAAATTTAGGACTCCCAAAGTAGAATCAATCTTCTTTGTGTGGTAACACAAAGGGCCAATGTTGGACCCATGTGTGTTCTTGTTGGACTGCAATTGCTACCTAGACTATCCTAACCTATATCTGAACTTCAGATTTCTTAGGAGTTTGAACCTCTTTCCTGTCAATGTAGTTTCCCATGCTTTCTTTACATTTTAATTGTGTTAATATGTCTCTCTTACCATATCCTTTCAATATCCAGCGAAATGTATGTAACTTTTACCATCCATCTGTTCAAGTGCAGATACTCCGAAATAATGTTACTTAACAGAATGATCCTAGTCCTACTTTAACATTTCTTAATCTGGTTTATGCCTTGATTTTTATAGCCTATAATCTAACAAGGTACAAACTATGGTAAAAAATTCACGAATATAACTAAAATCTTTCCACCAGAATAACTTATCTTCTTCAAGTTCACAGGATGCATTGATCACGATTGATCAAACCCGCCATTAATTCATCAATTGATTGTGATTGATAATTGACATCAATTCATTCATTTAGTTGATATTTTTAATTTCAGGGGTATTTAGTATAAACCCATATAACTATATATCTCTTAGTTGACTATATATATGTGGAAAAGTTAAATAACTTGTAAATTTAGTTGAATGAACTCTAATTCAGAATATTTCTCAGCTTGTTTGCAGTCAAATAATAATCTTGTAAAGAGTTTCTAGTGGTTACTTATAAAGCAAGTCCACTTATATCTGTTTCTTGCATACAATAATTACTGCAACTTTTTTTTTATGATTATTAAAAGCATATTACATTATCATATGATACTTATCTTTCAAGGCATTTCAAATAATTTGTCAAAAAAATTCAATTTGTCACTGTACGCTTGTAAATAAATTATATCATAGAATGCACAGTTTTTGGTAGCACAAAAAACATTTGATATAATAGAATATGTAGCCATTCATTTTGGTAAATGTTTCATCTTAGACCGATTTTGATCACATCCATTATCAAAAATATATTAAATTCTTTTTAATGAAATTAATTTAATTGTCGATTAAAACTATGGTATTAACTAAGATTCAAAATTGATCAAGCTCAAACATCGGTCGAATAGAGAAAAAATACGTACACCAAAAAAAAGTAAGTTCATATTCTAATAATATACCGTATCTTTGGTTTATATTTACATTTTAAAAATATAAAACATTCTGAAGGCTGTAAACATTTAACAAATAAATAAAGATTTTTTTTTTAGTTCGGATATTTTAATCGGCGTTGGTTCAGGAATATTTTTTTCGACGAGAGCTTGTTTAGGAGATGGTATTGTTAATATTTTTTTATTGCATCTCACTTTAGAATGATTTGGTATATTTTAAGTTTACTTTTAACTAAAGAGTAAAACGGTTTTTGCTATTTACCATCTCAATTTCAATGTAACTTCCAAGCCAATGAAGCTGAAGATATTTTTAGAAGAGTGAATGTCATTACACTTGACTGATATAGACTCGATAAAGCGAGGCAATGTTGGAAACAAGTTTTAATGATACCATAAAAATATCGTTTCGAAATGGAAGGGTAGGTAAAAAAAGATTTTAAAAAGGGAGCTTCTAAGGGGAGGGTAAGTTACCCTTCTCCTTTGGGGGTGGTTTGCTGCAGCCACCTTCCTCCCACCCATCCATCACATTCCACAACTTTTCTCTTGCAAAAAACTTCATTAGTAAATTTTAATATTATTTTATGTTTTCAAATTATCAATTCAATTTATATTACCTTGTATTAAGATTTTCCTTTTACCACTCAAACGCTTAATCAAAATTTAAGTAAACAATCTGTTTCAACCACTGGTGAATAGTTTTAAAGTTCCTGGAAATAAATGCAATAAAATCTAAACAATCAATAGCCTATGAAGTTGAACATAATTTTTCTTATGTATAACAGATATAATTAATATTTAAAACCATAAAAGGCAATTTCTAATTCCATAAACTAAATAAATTAAATAAACAGAATGAACAAGCATAAAAGAAATAGAGCAAATATGCTCCGAAAGCTAACAAAAACATAAAATAAATAGAGCAATATGAAGAAAGTGTCATATGCTCCGAATATCTCAAGCTTCAGGACACTTGAAAAAAATTTATAAAAAAACTGTTCATTTAGTCAAAATTTTAAGTATTCTATGAAACAGAAAATGTAAACTGTTATTTTCACCAAAAATAGATAGATAGCTAACTGCAATAGGGACATTGATTTAATGCATGTAGTACGCAATGATGAAAATATTTCGAGATTTCTACATTTTGCTTTAGTTTTTCAAATAACCTTTTTTTTTTTAATGTAACTGATTCACCGAGTGAGAATCTGTTTCATCCTAGCTTGCATTCTATTCCCATGTCCCTTAGATTACTAAATATTCCAGTTTGTTATCCAAAAGTCTGAACCAATTGGTTTAAAAATTTGCTCATTTTCTTTTTAATTTACTATAAAAGTATAGTGATCATGAATAAATTTGATCTCGAGATTTTGACAGAATTACATATATTTAAGTCTTCAAAGTCGATTTTTGATGTTTTTTTGATGATATCTATGGGTTGGTGGATTGGTGAGTAAAAAGATTGTATAAACACTGCAGTCCAGAATCTTTACAGGATATTTTACACAAAAATGAGCCTCATAGTGTAGAGGTGATGAATAGTTTAGTTTTTTTCTCCTAAACTACTAATTCTAGAGTCTTCAAATGTTGAAATTATTTTTGAAGTTATAAAAGTAACAAACGTAATGTGTTGTCTTTTTCCGCAAGGAAGACCAGTCCGTTTACACATCCATCCCACTATACATGGGGCACAGTCCTTGTAGATTTCACCCATGACTTGCAAGTTATATTGATTTCATATAGCTCTAATTCACAATCATTTTTTATTTAAATATAGCATGATATTTATCGTATGTTTAGTTTGAGATGAAACAGTTTAAAAATATTCTTCCGTCTACTTTAAACAATTGTATTTACTTATATGCCATATATTGAACATGCACACATATATAAATGCAATTAGTATGTATTAAGTGCCCTTACGGCAGTTAATTGTGCTGTTGTCTTACTCTGAAGATTTCATTTATTCAGTCTTTTAAATTTGAACTGAAATATATAATTTAATATATTTTTAAGTAATACTGATTTCAGATTTTACTTTATACAGTTTTTGTTGGAATTAATTTTTTTATTTACTCTGAACTATTGCTCTTAGATCTTATTAGTTCGCCTTATATGTGCTTTAGGTTGACGTTAATTGAGAGATAATAGACAAGGATTTTGCCAATCTCTTTTTTTCTCAGTTTCTCGTCGAAAACATTCTGTCTGAGTCGGTTCAGACAATCCAAATCTCAATGCCAAGCCCTTAATCTAGGCATCAACCTTGGGGATCAGGATAGCCTAGTGGCTTGCGCACTCGCTTCTTTCTTGTTTTATTCATTTTGGTCTTATATTTTTTACACGGAAAGTAAAAGACATATTGACACGCCAATATCTTTGCGTCAAGTATCTCGCAGGTACTTCGTATATATCCTTACTCAAAACATATTTGTTAGGCAAAATTTAAGACTCCAAATATAGAATCATTAAAGAGACGCAATATTCTCTTTAGAAATCAACGTTCGATTTATATATTTCAAGCCAAGTTATACCTGAATCACACTCTCAAAAAAGGCATCAATCTTTGTATATTTCCTTAAAGCCTTGTGGAACCTTACCTGAACTCCTAACTCGCTTCCACATATGAATAAAGGGAACATAGTTTATCAGTCTATGAAGCTCAAAATGAATGAGCATGCATTCTTCCTGGGGAACCTTGCTATGCAAAAACCAAAGAGACCATAGGTTGAAATCAATCGACCAATTCACAAATAGACTGGTCACCAATGAGAACACGAAAATCCCCAACCCATCCAAACCCCCGTGTTTAGAGTCCATCCCTAAAACTTCCCCAATTACTTCCATCGTAGGAGCTGTTGTTAAAATAGAAGGACAAACCCTTCTCACACTGACAACTCTTCCACAACTCAAGGAGACCGTACTACCACGAAATAAAATAAATCAACAAACCAAATAAACATTGACGTACTAACCCTACAATCACAGTAGTACTATAATTCAACATAGTAGCTCTGTGACCTTGAGCTACTAATTACAACGTGCACTATAAAGCGCAGAAAGAATCGTTGGTCGTTCATCGTAAATAATATAGTATCTATATAGATACTATATAGACACATCGTGTCTATAGTAAATAATATAGACAGACAATCAATATTATTTACTACCTTCTTTTGTTGTCCAAGGTTTCTTCACTATAAAACATCAGTAGAGTTCCCCATGTTCTAAAACTATTACCTACATAATTTTTTTCTCGTTGGTTAAATGTATGTTTAGAAATCATAGTTATTAGTTTGTGCAGTTTAAAAATATTTTTATCTCTCTACACACAAAAATGTATGTCTTTTTAAGTATAAATAACTTTCCACTTATTAAAATATGAAATATAATTAAGTTGTTGTTTCTTCTTTGTTTGGTCCTCGACAAAAATATTTATATCTGCCGTTCGTAGTGCGCTGACATTGTGTGACTTTCTACAAAAATATTGATAAATAACATTTAAAGCATTAATATTGATTATATTGAAATATATTGTCGCCATTTGCAAATCTTCTTGTCTAATGCATTTTATTTTACATTTGGATGTAAGTAATATAATTTTGAAGTATGATGAAAGATGGAAGAGAAAAACAATCTATAGTTGTATGATTGATTGCATGAGCCGAAATTGATATGAATGAATGAAAGAGCAGAGCCAAGAAGTTGGGAAGGGGTCGAACCTGTTGAAAGGTGGTGTCATCCTTTTGTTTCGAGAGTTAAGTAAGTGTGTCAGAGATAAATTTAGACAGCCCCCAAGTGAGTGTCGGTTAAGGTAAAACTGGAAACAGTGAAGTAAAGGTTTGCAAGGGACTGCGTGAAAGAGTGATAAACAGACGTCAATTGTGCGGGTGTAGGAAACAAAAAGATTTGTCGAACAAGTGTGACTTGAGGGGGTGATTGATTGACTGTGGTGAAGGGGGTGCGAGGGTGGGGGATTGTTGAAGCCAGATAGCCACAAGCCACTGGCTCAATGATTTATTTACAGCGTGTGGCTTTTCCCAGTTTGGACCTAACTGAAAACTCCTTTCCACCGCAGTGCTTTTATACTGCACAGCCTGCTCTCTTTCATTATCGCCATTACCAGTAAACAAGTAATAAACTTAAATTACTCTCCAACACTTCTAACCCTCTTTGGCCCACTTCAATTTTTTTAAACAAAAATATTCTCATAAACCCTAGTTCATTGATGCTTAGCTTAACACTGTAATAAAGAAGACACCGTTACCTAATAATAATAACCATCATTTCAATTTATTTCACAAAATCAATTACAACTTGTTAATAAGAGAACATATTCCTTATGACAAACTTATTTGTATATATATAAATACATATATATATATATATATAAGTTCACAAACAAAGAAAAGCAACACACAGAGAAAGAGACACACTTACAAACTCAAATTTTCGGATGATCCGTCTTCAGGAGAAAAGAGAGAATGGGCGACCAAGCACGCCGGAAACACAACGGCAGGAAACCGTGCCGGCAACCGACCGTGCTGCCACGTGCGCCCTGTTCAGGAAGTAATGAAGTAGAGACGATCAGAAGAAAATTAATATTAAAATTAAAATTAAGAATTAAGAAAAGCAGTTCTGGTTGATTGAAGGTAAAATAAACAGCAGGAAGATAAATGAAGTATAAAAAGGAATACCGTGAAAAATACCTAAAAGCATGAAAAAGGAAGATAACAGAGTTGGTAAGGCGATGAGAAACAAATGAAAATACAAGGATAAGATCAATTAAAAATAAATGTAATAATATAAAATAAATAAATAATTAAAGCAATTTAAAAAATAGGAATAAAAATAAATAAAATAAAATAAAATAAATTATTTATAAACATATAAAGAAATATATATTTATCCAACAGTACCAATTTAAAATAAAGGATTTAATCTGTATTCAATAATAATTTTGATTAAAAAACCCTCGACAGTCATTAGAAATTCAATATATCTTTTTCTCTGTTTGCTATTGATGTAATGATACCCTTGAATAACATAACAATAGATATTCGAAGAGTTTTTAAACAAGAAAAGGTTCGGATACTAGTGTTCTGTAGATGTTGAGAGAATGGGAGAGTGTGCGTGAGAATGAAACAGAGGAACAGAGTGAGGAGGCTAAACAAGATTTAAATATTTAAAAGTGTTTCTTTGCATTTTAAGAATAACGACTAAAGTTGAATGGAATGGAGTTATTAATAAGTAATGATGAAGAGTGTTTAAGGTGCAGGTGTTAAGCATTCTGTAGAGGAGGCCTCTTGTCCACCACTCCAACCTGAAAACCAGGCTTTCGCCACCTCAACCCAGGGTTGCCATATTGTCTTTTTTAACGCCAAATTCCTCAAATTTCATCTTTTTTTACTCTACTATAAGTAAAGAATAGTGATCGTGAAAATTTGATCTCGAAATTTTGACGGAATTACATGTTTTGAGCTCACAGAAGTCATTTTATGATGTTTTTGCCATGATGTCTGTGTGTGTGTGAGTGGGTGGGTGGGTGGGTGAGCGTGTTAGCATTGCTTGTTACCACGCTTGAATCTTTGATGGATCAAGTTGATATTTTACACAAAAATGGGCTCTATAGTGTAGATGATCGCTATTGTTTGGGAAGAATTATGAATGACAGGAAAGTCACTTTTTTTGCCAAAAACCTTTTTTAAAAAACATTTTTTTCTCCTAAACTGCTAACTCTAGAGTTTTCAAATTTTGGCATTATCTTGGAAGTCTCAAGTGAAACAAACAAAAAATATATTCAGAATTTTAAAACAACGGGAAATAATTTTTTTCAATAAAATGTGAAAATGTTGACTTTGAACCTCTTTGAGTTATTGATCTCAAAGCTTGTGAGAGAGATACAAGCCATACCGTTGAACGGATCAAAATAGAACTATGCCTAAATATAGAAAATTATGTGAAAAATGAGTTGAAATAATTGTTTTAAAAATTGCATTCTTCAAAGGGGCATTACAATTTCTGTTTCTGTTTTTAGAAAATGTTTTTTATGACGCTAAAGGGCTCATTAAAAATCATGAAAGTTTGGCCAAAAATGGAACAAAAAATTAGCAATCTATAAAAAAAAATTCATAAATTTCAAACACGGTAAAGAGTAATAAAGCTATAAAAACTGTTTGTTTATCCTAGACTAAGGGATCACCTGCTATACTTGTCAAATTTTTTATTAGTGTTTGACATACAAAATTTTCTTACACTTTTTTGGGATTTTTTTTTAATGGAAATTGATCATAATTATATGAATAATGATATTTGGTGTGAAACAATTCTGCCTAACTATGATACTTAATATCTATGAATTTTGATTCCTACTGTACTCGTACATATTCTGTTGTGGCTCAAAGATTTGTTATTTAATATTTCTTACTTTTGAATCCAACATCACCCCAAAGTGGAAATCATTATACAATAGTAACCGAATATAAGGCAAGAGTTATGCAGGAAATGCTCCCAGTCGTGCGAGCAGTCTACCTGCGGAGCGACTCGTTACTATCTTCATGATGACGAGGACATCGAAATATAGTAGTGAGTTTCTGTTTCATTTCTGAGTGTTCTTTGTGTCAATATAGTTTATTTAGTTCGTGGAATCGTTTCATTTAATTGGTATATATATATATATATATATATATATATATATATATAAAAGAACGTTCCAAAAGTTTAATAAAATGTTTCACAGTAAACTATAGGTGAGCAGTAAGCAAATAACACACTTATATATCGCTTCTTTAGTCACGACGGTTAAACCGAATATTAGAGTCTATTGATTGATGTTATGAGACTATATGCATTTTTTTCAATGTTATCTGATTAAATCATGTAAAGAATGACACGTAAGCATCCACATAGTATTTGATTTCAACTATTTAATTCCAATATTACATTTGTTGACAGTTTTTGTGATTTATCGTTAAGAAAAAAAAATCGGAATATTCATTTTATTTCAAAAAATATATGGAGTGAATATCAAACTTATATACTATAAAAAAGTCAAGAGTTTTGGTGCAGTTTAAATGAATGTCAGTCTTGTGAAAAATATTTAACATATAGCTGTTAGAAATGATCGTTAGGATAACATTTAAAAATAGTATCCTTTCTCTAAGGGTACCGTATTGAAAGTTATAGTTTAAGGCGCTGCGTCTACATGGACACAAATGATTTATTCTGATATTGTTAATTACGCTTGATTATAATACATTCTGATGAAAATAGTCTTTTTGTTTCCAAAAAAATCCATGCAGACGAAAAAATGGTATAGGGTAAAGTTTTTTTTTAAAGAGAAGTAAGTTTTAATACTTTTATTTTGATATATAAGCTTAAGCAAAAAAATGAAATTAAAATTTTCTCGATCGACTAGGCCAGATTGTTAGATTTGATTATATGTTCATTATTAGAATAAGCTAAAAGCTATTTTGGGAAGGGACTGATGTAACTTCAAATAAACAGATTAGTAACCTTCACATCAATTGGTACGAGATTAATGGAATGATTGCATTCGGGCGGAACAGAAAATCACAAAGATCTACTGAATCTGTCTGCGAGATTAGTGGTTTAGAAGGCTTTTCAGTTAGCCCTGTGCATTAGCAGGATGGATAAAATTCATCAGTTGCTTAGAGAAACAATCTTGGACGACGCAGAAAGGTGCTTGGTTTAAACCGGGCTTACAATAAATAAGTGGAGACCAAGGAATTGAATCCCATTGTATACCGTTGAATTTGTCGAAATGGCATAATCAGCCGCAAATTTTAAATTATTCCAAAATCAATATCATTTAATAAAATTTCATATTGATTATGTTTCATTTACATTCACTTTTCTTCTAGTTAACAATTGTAATTGTGCTGAATCCAATGAAATTGATTGCCGGTAGTTTATGAATATGGTTTCTTCTAGTAAAGTAGAGTATGTTAACACTACTGGTTCTCTATTTATCATTTAAGATCGGTAGTAGTAACTTCCATGATTAATACAGACAGAATATCTTTGTTAACAACTAAGCAATTTCAAGAAATATTTATGTCCGCAAGTGGACGAAGGTGATGGTCATTACATTGGGATAATGTCGTATCGTATAAGCATCGTATATCCATCTTCAGTTCAATACGATCCACAAAAATCATTAAAAGAAAATATGGAAGTTGGTAATTTCACAGATAATTATAATGATTATTATTGGTAGTAAATTAATGATTATTTAAACTATAAACTCCTTTTATCTATACTAATTTTAGTGATAAATTATTGTTTAATTAAATTAATTTCATACACCTGTCACAGCTAGGAGGTGATTCTATATTTAGAGGAACAAACCAAGACATATAATTATAAACAATGATATGATATGATATATATATATATATATATATATATATATATCATACATCATAGTTAGTTGGGTTTTTGACTCTGACGAAGACCGCTTGTTACGGTTGAAAGATCTTAGTCTTGTTTTCCCATTTCTTAATGTGGTTTGATCATTGATATCATATATATATATATATATATATATATATATATATATATATATATATATATATATATAAGAAAATGGGAAAACAAGACTAAGATCTTGCAACCGTAACAAGCGGTCTTCGTCAGAGTCAAAAACCCAACGTTGGGTTTGCAATTCTTAGACTTTTTCATCATAGTGACAATGACTATACAGTCTGAAACAGTCTGTAAACCTCTCAAGTTTTTTTTTTTATATTAAAGTATTTCTTTCTTCTGAAGACACTATTTGGTCAAAATTAGTAAAGATCTTATTAGTAAGTGAGTTTTATTCTGTTTTTAACATTAGAGGATTTATCATCTATAATGTTGCTATTTTTGTTTTTATTGATCGTATTAACCCTTTCAGGGTCATCTTTAAGAATATGAATTGTTGATACTCGTATAGTTAATGATAATATAAGCTATACAGTTTAAGAATTTTATTAAAATGTTCTTAAAACAAAAAAGATTTGTGTTAACAGTTTAGATGTAGTATATTTAATTTCAGAAATAATTAATATTCTCATAACAGTAGTTTAAGCAGTGACAGTTCTATTATTTGTGTAATTAGTAGTAGCTGAAGCATTAATATTGCTTTGATCATTATTTGCTCTAGAAGCAAATCAAAGCTATTAATAAAATAAATGTTGTAGCATGTTAACACGACAGACTGTTTCCAATTGAGTTGAGTGCCCTAACCTTGGCATGTTCAAATGAGCTCCATACCATTGAAACTCCTTTATTATATGAGTTCATCAAAAGGAGAGTTCCGTAACTAGAAGTAGAACTTCAATAAGGTCTTGAGGAAGGAGCTTTGAAAAGTACCTCTGGTATTGGCCTAAAGTAAACAAAACAGGTCGAGTGATGAGCAAATAACAAACCCTTGAGTGTTCGCTTATTACATTTGATTAAAGTCTGGATTGCAGTTTTACATCTAATCACATTTTGAAGTCCACACAATCTAACAAATTCAACCAAATCAAGGGAATGTGTTTATTTAAACTTCAGGTCAGGCAAATTGAACTTGTCTCTAATACTGGCGACCATGAGATTATTATGTAAACATAACCATAGTGTCAAGAGGGAAGGGACCCTAGAAATAGCCTCATACGATATCACAAACTGCTAAAAGGATAGTTTTTTAGTTTTTCTTACTGTACTCCTTTCCCCAAACATCACTTTCAGGACATTAGTCCTTTCCTGCGCTTTCACCCTATTAAAATACCTCTTAATAGGTACTACTCTTCCCTCCCACTCTTCTCAACTCCTCACCAGATGTTTTCTGCATCTAGTGTTTCATTGAGTTTTTGACTCTGACGAAGACCGCTTGTTACGAAACTTAGTCTTGTTTTCCCATTTTCTTATTGTGGTTTGATCATTGATTGTTATTTCACGTGCTTATGTGAAATCTTTATATATATATATATATATATATATATATATATATATATATATATCCTTTTATAATTACCAATATCAATCAATATGCTGAGAAAACATTTATTTTTTCTCAAATATAATACTTTTAATACATGACATCTTTTCTACTAATGCCTACAACTATAATTAGTATCAAATGTTTTATTAAGTTATATTATTACAATTTTTAATCAAAACTTCCACGATTTTGGTTACCCTAATTTAATCAAAAAACACTTTTACTAGAAATTTTTTGTTTAAATATTCTTGTACTTTCAAATAAATTACTAAGAAAGTGAACGGGCATAGGATAATAAATTTGCTTTTTGTTCTCAGTTTTTCATATTTTCTCAAAAGTGTTCTGAAGCCTTACTTTAGGTTAGTGTTTCTCAAATGGTGCGCCCTGGAAGTTAGCCAGGTGTGCCCCAAGATAACCGAAGATTAAATTTATACTTTAAATATACGCATCATTTTCTTTTATTTTAGAAACACTAATGGTTTTCAAGTCTGAGTCAAGTCACCGCCACTTGATATTTTGAACTGAAAGGTAAATTTCTTTAATCTTTAAGCAGCAGTAAATAATAATAATATTATTATTAATTAATAATAATACTTTCTCTTTTACTCTCCTTGGGGATTTACATAATTTTTTATTGATCTCTCTCTGTCTCTCTCTCTCCCTAAAAAAACTATTCCTTTTAATTTTCTATCATTTTCTGTTTTCAAATTTCAGGACTAAACTTTCTATATTAAAATCAAGATGGGTCTCATAACATTCGTTATTTCATAGGTGCACCCTGAAGGAAAAAATTTGAGAAACGCTCCTTTAGGTAATAGAATTATTACCTCCCTTACGTTATTGTTATATAAGTCCATTATATATGACTTGATAACAATGCTATTGTTAGCAACATTTATAAAAACTAGTTTCCTGAAAATATATTCATGTTATGAACTCTTTCACTCCCCACACTCTCTACCAAACCAACGTTCCCTTCTTTCTTTTTTACTCTTTCTTTGCATACTTTCTCTAGACTCTCTTTATATACTTCTCTGACTTTCACTTCCCTCATTCACATTCTCTCTCTCTCTCCCTATATATATACGAGAAATTCAAAACGAAGGAAACACACAGAAATAGACAGACATAACTCACATCGATATTTCGACCATCGTCGTCATCAGGAGGTGTGAAGAGCGAAGAGTTCAGCAGGAAGGCAGGGCGGAGTCACCACCTCTAACCTCCTAATGACAACGATGGTCGAAATATCGATGTGAGTTATGTCTGTGTCTTTCTGGGTACTACTTTACCGCCCTTGACTGGTGAGTATGGTTTAGGATATTGCTATGGCAACGTGAAGACCCATAAACCAGGTAACCCCCCTTTAAGACTCATTATTAGTCAAATTCCCATACCTACTTACATGCTGGCCAAAAAACTAAATGCTTTACTCTCACCGTTTGTACCCAAGGACTTTAGTCTCACCTCACCTACAGATTTTTTAGACTTGTTGAAAGGGGCAAGCCCAGTTGGCACCATGGCTTCTCTTGACGTGGAGTCCTTGTTCACCAATGTTCCGGTTGATAAAACGATACAGTTCATTTTAGAAGAAATATACCCCATAAACTGCCAACCGAAGATCGACATCCCCAAAACAGACCTCAAGTTACTGCTTGAACTTTGCACGAAGGAGTCACCTTTTATTTCACCACAAGGGGCTATGTATCAGCAGATAGATGGTGTTGCCATGGGTTCTCCCTTAGGGGTCTTGTTTGCAAATTTTTTCATGGGTAGAGTCGAGAGAGATTTATTTTCAAGAACTAGCAAGCCATCTATTTATGCTAGATATGTGGACGATATCTTTGTCATGGCCGACAGTCAAGAGCAAATTGAACTGCTTAGAGTCCAGCTTGAAGGTGAGTCCGGGCTAAAACTCACCATAGACAGTAGCGTGAATGGCCAGTTGCCATTCCTCGACGTCTTGGTGAAGCAAGACAATCAAAGTTTTAGGACGGACGTATATAGGAAACCCTCAAATCTTGGGTTTTGTCTTAATGGCTATAGTGAGTGTCCTAACAGGTATAAAAAGGCCACTATTAATGCCTATATAAAAAGGGCATTCACACATTGCAGCAGTTGGGACCTCATACATCAAGAGTTAGAACGTTCAACCCAGGTGCTAGTTAATAATGGTTTTTCGAACCAGGAGGTCGCCAACTCAATTAAAACATTTTGCAATAAATGGTATGCTAGTAACGAGACAGCCCCGCCTACAGGAGAGACCATCCGCCTGTTTTACAAAGGATACTTTAGTACGGAGCATAGACAAGAGGAACGTGCAATACAAAAACTTGTAAATAACAATATTCAGACTACCAACGAGCAGGACAAGATAAGGCTGACTATATATTATAGAAGTAAAAAGACATCGGACCTACTACTCTACAATAGACCGAGAACTGAGACCCCGGAGCTACAACGTAGTCACCTTGTGTATGAGTACAAATGCAGTATAGGGGACAGTGCAACCCTCCCATCCTCATACATAGGGATGACTACTACGAAGCTTTCACGGTGTCTAACTGTCCACCTGAGCACGGGGGCCCCTAAAAACCATACGGAGGACGCCCACCGAGTAAAACTGACAAGGCAGGCCCTGATTGAGGGCACTTCCATTCTGCAAGTATGCCACGAGCCTAGCAGATTACATATACTAGAAGCTCTATATATTAAGGATTGCAACCCTAGTCTAAATATCCAAAGCAATGATTTCAACTCTGTGCCTAGTCTTAAGAATTTTGACAATACTTTCAAGCTTGTAAGGGAGACGGTGAGGTGAACGGACCGCAGGTAGTTTTTGGCCGACCCTGTCGCCATGCATACCTCCCCCTCCCCTCACTCCCACCTTAGATTCACTTCCTAAAGTACAGTAATGTTGTAGACATTGTTCAAGTATTTTATTTTATTTTATTTTAACTATAGTTTATTAGACTTAATTAATTTTAGTTTATACCTGAAGATAGCGAATGAGAGCCGAAAGCTTGTACGTAATTTTATTTAGTTTGTTAATTTAGTGATTAAATTTAGTTTTTCGTGTTTGACCTATGTTTAATGTGTGTGTTAATGTCTTTTACTAACCTTCTTTGGAAGCTACCAGAGTCTCACCGCAGAGTGATACGAAAACTAGAGAGTGTCAACAAGAAACTGGTCAATGCAGAAGCTGCTGCTTATTTTAATAATATATATATATATATATATATATACAAACAAACACTTGACTTACGCCAACGTTTCGCTATACTTTTATAGCATCATCAGGGCTGTACAAATAACAAGATATACATCCGACATATCTTGTTATTTTACAGCCTTGATGATGGTATAAAAAAGTAGCGAAACGTTGGCGTATGTCAAATGTTTGTTTGTGTAGACCAACCCTCAATAACCTCTGCTGTTTGCTGTTATTTTTTGTGGTCGAAAAAAGGTACAATTTTATATATATATATTCTCCATTACATTGTTTTCCTGAATTCAACCACTCCCTCCTCTTTGCCTGATTTTACTGCAAATTTCTCCCTCCATTTGACCCCCCACTCTACCAAATCATTTTCGCTTTCTTGATCCCACTCTCTGACTCGCTCTCTCTCTCCTAACCCTTCTTCATAACTGTGCCCATTCTCCATTCTCTCTCTTCCTCTCTCTGTCTTTATATCTATTTATAAAGCATATAAAAGACATAACTAACATATAAAAATATCAAATTCAAAGAGAATATTTATTTTAATCAAAATGTATTAATTATCTTTGTTACATAATACATAACAATTAATTAATTTAGTTCGTTTTGTTAAGAACTTCCCAGCGCCTTCTCTTTAGTTTTGATACTAACTGAGCTGATATTTGTATTTAATAATTGGTTGTTTTTATAAGTGGACCATGAATGTGTCGTTAGGTTTGCATGGAGTAGTTGAGACACATGTGCGTTCTCCCCTATAAAACACTATATCTTTTAACATCTCACAAACCACATGTGGCTCTAATAACAGTAAGAGATTGCTTTAGGCCCAGTAATACTGTTAATGGAAAAAAAAATGTAAAATTACTGCGAATGACAATATCATCGCATTAATATCATTTTTGGAAAGAAAAAAAATTGTATTATTTATCTTTTAAATTATTTTTAAATTTTAACTCTCATTAAGAGCTAAGTCCGATTAGTAAGATTTGGGTGATTTTTAGCGGTAACTATGACAGTTTTATATAACGGAGGCAATTATCTGTGTTTGTAGTCGCTGTTGTTGTTTTCAAGGCCCAATGCTATTCAGTTATTATATGTGCATTAGCTTTATATTGGTCGTGAAGCGTCTAGTTAATAGATCTTGGATGCGGTAGTTGCTATGAATTCTCTAGAAGCGGTTCTGTGGCCAATAACATAAGAAAGACTGTTTGGGAAAAGTGTTATGTAAATATGAAGCTATTTTGGCCAATGAAACTATCAGTTTGAAAAATGGAGTGGTAATGTCGGGAAGAAGAGAGGCCATGGGATGATAATGGAAGACGAGAAGGCTGACGGTCAAGCAATAAGCGGCTCGTCAGGGATACGGCCTGTAAAAAGCCTCATGTATTATGTATGCGAACGCCTAATGACGTCATCGCCACACACCCCACCGCCGATATCGTATTCAAGGCCTTTGTCTTTTCCTTGTAGTGTCAACCCCCTCCCACTGCTGGCTTTGTATTAAGGTAAATTCAAATATGAGATCACCCTCCTGGGAATTCATCTCGGTCTTCATTTGCATCTTTAGTTGGGTTTGCCGAAGCCTACTGCCTCCCATTACGGTTTCACAACCCCCTGCCACCCTCTTCCCTGTCTGACATCCCTTACCAATCTCCTGACTTCTGCTCCTTCATCACCCACATCATCAGTATCCGCAAGCCTCCTCCCTACATACACTCCCACCATACTTTTTACTACCCTACAAAAATATTCTGTGATTCTTAATAAATATCGCTGATATCGTACATTTAGAGAACAAATTTAATTATTTAGAAACAAAATGAAACCGTGATTCAAACCATTCCTTTCAAAAAATGATAAATCCCTAATATATGTAAATTACTTCTACAATAAATATTCCTTAATATAAATTAGTCACAAAAATACAAAAAAAACTACACAAAAAAAATACACATTTGCTATACCAAATAATGCGTTTTAACAAATATATATGTATACATATATGCAAAAAAATCCCATTAAAAAAACACATGATGCAATCAATGAAGTTAAACCTCGATGAAAAAGGAAAACAATAAAAAAAATGCTCGGAATTCTTTCGCTTTTATCATCAGAGAGCAAAAAAATAAGAAAAAAAATATTTTCTTTTTTTCTGATGACATAAAGTAAAAAGCCTTCGTTTATACAGCTAAGATAAAATGTTCTGCCAACTTTATTTCTGATCAATTGTCTGGATATCTTTTACAGATCTCTTATTAGTCCTTTCCACTTTTAAAGTGAATTCTTTATTCGAAGAAAGGACTAATAAAAGAACTCGAAAAGATATCTAGAAAATTGATCAGCAATAAAAGTAGGCAGTAAATTTAATATATAATATATAATTTATTATATATTTAATTTAATATAATATATAATTCACTTAATAAAACAAAACACGATCCAAACTGGACATAATACGAGTTCAAAATTCAAGAAGAATAACACACAGAATAAGGAAACACACTTACAGATACAAATTTTCGGGTAATCCGTCTTCAGGAGAAAAGAGAAAGAGAGACCAAGCACGTTTAGACGTAACGGTAAGTAACCCAAAGCCAATTTTTTAAATTTGATAGATAAAGTACAACAAAAGTTGTTAATAGTTTAACTACTAACTACATTGGACCAATAATGGTTAATTGCTAGACCAACTCTATCTAAATGAATTACATCAATGTAAATTATATAATTAAATGAATCTTTCCACACAATTTTATATGAAAACTGTAATTAAAGTGACAGAAAGCACAGACATAGCTCATTTCTAAATTTCAACTATCTTTGTAATGGGGAAGGAAAATCTTCAAAAAGGCACCTCACAGGGAGACACTTCACCTATTGATGAACACGATTAAATGCAATTTAAAGAATAGCCGCTGCTTCCTCGGAGGAGTACTATCTGATGACGTCGCCTAACGAAATATAGTAATGAGTCTTGTATGCCTATGTCTATGTTTTCCTTTTCCCATTATATATATACTAATGAAAGGAACACTAAAGTTAGAGACAGATATAAACCACTTTTTTTTTAGATCATCGTCGTCAATAGGTGAAGTGTCCTCCTGTGAGGTGCCTCCTTTTTGAAGATATTACTTCCACATAACAAAGATTGTTTACATTTATAAATGAGCTATGTCTGTGGTTTCTGGTGCTCGTACCGAACAACACCAACTTTAGCTCTCCAGGTCATTGCTGGTCAGATGCCAATAGACATCCTTGTCAAGTTGCGGGCTGAAAGATTTATGCTAAAACGCGGCCATCCCCCATTGTGGATATCATATTCAACCCATACCCTTGAAAACAAGGAACAAGAGCTACGTCATTGGGCAATATCTCTTTGGCAGCAGAGATGGGACGCTGGCATTGTAGGTCGTTGGACCTATAAATTCCTACCGTCGGTCCAAGCCCGCCTGGAACTAACTCATCTAAAGCCAGACCACGTGTCACTCCAGTACCTAACAGGCCATGGTAATTTCGGGTCGTACCTAATGCGCTTCCGGCTCAGACCAAGTGCGGCTTGCGACTGTGATCACCCGAATGAGTCAGTGCAGCATGTTCTCGAAGAATGCCCGAGATATGACAGGGAGAGATACAGATTGGAGATGTTTTTAGGCTCTACCCTGTCCATTTCATATGGTAGAGTACTTGAAAAAGTAAACCTCCCAGCGTTCATGAGCTACATCCACGCCATAAATAGGGTTAAATCACCCTAAGACATTATTCTTTAAAAAAGAAAGTAAAATGTATAATTTATCAGAAAAAGTCTGACCTAGCTATGTTACATGGGATCTTCCTTTTTGCTCCGAAATATCATTCGTACCCAGTGTAACCGTTTCGCGATTGTAAATATACTGTTGCGCGAGTAGTATCGAGTTGCCCGCCTCCGCGTGGTCCACCTTGGGCGTCGTCATGTGTACATGCGACGGCTAAAGGGCAAATCGTAAAAAGACAACCTGACTTGATTTAAAAACGATATGGCCTGAAAATGGCTTGGTGCGTATAAAGGTCAACACAGGTTTCTGGTGCTTTCGTTATAGTTTCTATACAATGTCTCATGTGCATATTATATTTGATTATAATATTTGATTATATAATATTTATAGGTGTAATTGATTCAGATAGAGTTGGCTTTTGCAATTCAATAGAGAATACGCATTCAATATAAAGTTGATGGTATTCTCTGATTGTGTCAGTGAGCGATAAGGCAGTTAGATGTGAGGTATTTGTGTTTCAAAGAGAAGAAACAATCTGGTTTTGATAGGAGGAATGAAAGCGCAGTCATGTTGAAGGGACATAAGATAAATGTTGTGGAAACAAGAGGAGTTGCAAAGACGATCCAGCGGGAGGTGGTCGGGCCATTTAACTTTGTGCGAATTTGTCTTTTCCCTGCAAACAGAAAACTTGGCTCGAATCTGCTTTACTTTTGGTCCCCCTGGAGGGCCTTCGTCTAACTGACAGTCTCATACTCTGACACTCTCTGACGTCCACACTCCATTTATTTACTTGCAACATTTTTAATATCAGTTACAAATAATTCGCGACACATTTAATATACAAACATATCTTACAACATATTTTTTTGATCATATAAATATATATAGCATTTTAAAGCTCATTAAATAGAAGGGATAATATATTTATTATTCAAACTATAAAGTCATATTTTCCACATATCTTATTGTAACAGTAAATGTCTAAATTAAAAATAAAACCACTTTATTTCAATTTCTTGCCTCTATAGACAGCTTATGTTGAACTCTATTTCTGATTGATTCACAGACAATTATCTAATTTTGCCTCTTGATTTAAACTCAGAAAACTAATAAAGCACTTGTCAGTACTGAATCGCTCTAAACCTGATAAAAAACTACAATGATATCAAGGTGATTTCCTGGTCAATCAGATTGAGTAGATATCAATATGTGGATTTATATTTAATTAGACGTGTCGTTGGATAGTCTATACTTGTCCTAATAACTTTCTTTTATGGGTACTTTTTCTTTCGTATGACACTAATAAATAACACACGTAACGTTTTCCTATTAAATGTATTAATATGTTTACATTAGATATGAGAATATATTTAGAAGAAATTATCAAATATATTCATTGAAATGGAGGCAAGTAAAAGTAAATTCTTGTTTCATACTAACAGAGACAGCTGAGTCAAATTCACTGAATTTTGTTAGATTACAGAATACAAGGAACATATTGGAATGATTAAAATTTAGATGGGTGACAGCACGTCGCGTTTGTCACTCTGGTAATGTTCTTTACTTTTGGCTGAAGTGGGTGCCAAATCATTAATGAGTTAAACTTATAGATTCTTCTGTACCTTCAAAAGCGCTAAGGATTTAGAATAGGGTAGGATGGAAATGAAAACTGAGAAAAAATAAATTATTTTTCTCCATTGTCTTGTTGGATACTGTAGTTTATTTTTGATTAGTAAAATTACCCAATATTGGAATGTACGTTAGGTTGCAATGGCAGTCCTACAAGGGATCATACAGTCCGAATATTGGAATTTTGTGATACCACACAAAAGAAAATTAATTCTACATTGGGGGGTTCCAAATTTTTCCTAACTCAACTGTACATGGAATAGGCATCTTTAACGAGTACCTGATATCGAATACGCTCAGTTCCAACAGGTTATCATCCTCTCCGATGAATGGAGTACTCAGATTTATTTAACTCCTACTTGAATAAATCAAAGAGCAACATAAATATTGAACTCCGAGTCTAACAGTCCAGAGGTGAGCACGATACCACTGAGCTATCCTGGCCTCCTATCAGCATGTTAACATTAGTCTCTCCAGTAATGTGTTTCAACTACCATTTAAGTGGTTACCGAATCAAAATTGGCTGGGATATTCGTAGTCAATTCTTTAAGGCTGTAGAAGGGAATCCGTTGGACAAAAATTACTTCAAGAGTTTAGTGTACCTCCAATATATTCAGTAGAAAAAGATTGTATAAGTGATAATGCTACTATTTTTTTTTAAGTTTTTTGCAAGTTTGTTGTGTATTTAATGTATTCTAGAAAACATTAAATTTCTTTCTTTATTAACCTTTCGACTGTTTTTTTTTCTTATTTTAAGTAGGATATCAATTCTTACTGTTAATAAACTTTTTCATCCTTTGTATTAGGTTCATATTACCAAAGATGATCAATTAAAAGATTAATTAATATTTTTTTTTTTTGAAAATTTGATAAAGAGAAGGTGGTTTTCCATTTACCTATTGTAAAAATACATTTGAAACAAGATTCTGAAAGAAAAGCCATAAATGTATGATATAAAAGAAGTGGTGTGGGTGGGGGGAGGGGTTTAATCAAGCCCTTTGATATGGACCGGATTGAAGGGAGCTCCAATTAAACGTAGGGTAGAGGGAGAGCACTTCAAACGGCTCACGCCGGCCGGCCAATGCGCTTCTTTCGTATCAGCCTGAAACCTAATCACTGCCTCGTGTCGCCTCCAGTGACACGTTCACATTCGCTCAAGCCCTCCACATCTACTCATCATATCCTCATTCCAATAAACTATTAAATCAAATTACACTTTTGTTAGTTTTCTACCCAATCCTGACACCCAGGGGCTTCCACCTTCAGTTCTGTTCAAGATATAGACTATGTGAATGATTTGATTTGACTCCTAATTTAGATGTAGCTGAGCTGTATTACCAGGTTAATTCTATCTAGCGAATACCAGATCTTAGTTTATTCATGTTTTACATACTCAAGTACGTGACCTTATACAAGCATGAAAATTTCTGAAACACAAACAAAAACAAAATAAGAGTAATAAGTTTATCAAATGTATTACATATGAAACAAATAACCCCTATTCTAAATAAACAGCATATATTAATTATTACTATTTATATATTAACTCTAATTTGAATATTTCATATAATAATATTAATACATATTTATCATCGAGTTGAAAGAGCCCATAAAGGGGATTAATAAAAGAAAAAAGGATGGATTAATTAATTTATTTAATTATTAGTGATTAATTAATTGAAATTCATTAACATCGACAAATACTGACTTAAAAATATTGAAAGTTACCTGGAGCAAATGAGCAAGACTTCAAAAGAAAACGACACATGGCAATCTCGATCGCTCGGATACAGTCTGGCCACTATGTACAAAAGGGGAAAAAAAGGAAAAGGGAGTGAAATTAAATCATTTTAAATTCAACCCTTATACATTTTTATAATCCTGTAAGGTAATTCACAATTTACGTTTGCCATGGAGAATTGGATTCATTGTTGGTACCAATGAACTTCACGCTTTCTTGCCTCGTCTTCCCTTCATATAATTTTCAAATTCTAGTAAACATTTCACCTTACCTATTCATAAGAGGTAAATTATCTGTAATAAATAATGCTTCCATGATACGAAATCCTCTATGGTCGTTTTCCTGCTGTAGGATCCTTGTATAGTTGACAACCATTTCTTTAGTTAACTTAATTCCATGGACAGTTGAAGCATATTCATTGGGTCTACCTGATGTGAGGTGCATTATCAGTCCTAGCGAGAGTGTAGTTGTAGTAGAACCATCGTAAGCAGATTGTAGGGACTCACAAAATCGGAGAGATCAAATCCGAAATGACAATACACTTTGAAAACTTAAAGAAACACGAAAGAAAAGCAGAAACTAGAACTCACAGTCAAATTTCGACTTTTTTTGACTGTCATCTTTACGAATGTAAGTTTAGCGGCATGAAGGAGAAAGTCAGCCGGACAGCTTCGCAGTATGTGTTCAGGTTGGACACAACATAAACAAAAAAAAGAATAGAAATATTTGAATAATAATATGGAACAAAAAAACTTAAATAAATAGACCCAATATATCTAAAAATATGTATTCGTTAACAGTTCAAATCAATTTTATTACTGATTACTATACACGCTTAATTTATAGTAATTGAACAAAATGTACACTGCATAATTATCGTATAGTCAATGCTAGATTAAGCAAATAAATAGTGGTTACTGAGGTCCACATTTAGTGGAAATTACATTATATCTATTGATATTGGTGCTAACTCATATTGACTAGGGTCTAATCATGATTGACTAGGGTCTAGAACCGGCCGAACAAGCTAAACCACGTAAAACCAGCCTGACATAGTTCTTGACTAAATTAAAATAACAATATGTATAACAAACGAGGTTCCCTTTTAGAATATATCTTTTCAAACTTATTTCTGATTATAATTATTATTCTGAGCTATAATTTATTGCTCTTGATTCTAATCAATATAGCTTTAAAATAAAGATGTTGATTGTTATTTTAATTAACTAGCACCTTTTTTTCGATTAGAACAAAAACTTAACACTGTCATAACATGTACGTTATCAGATAACTAAAGGTAAATGATAAGTAAGGTTCTAGATTGATTGAAATATTTTATTAATAAAATTGTTTCCGTAAAAGTACGAGTACAGTAAATATATAGCAATTACAGTTTTCATCATATGGATCTTATATCAATTTTAATGAATAGATGAATTGAATAGCAAACTTCATAATACTATGATATTTAAAACACCGCACTCTATACTATATGAAAATAATGTATCATTATTAGATTCAAGAATGATTAATAATTAATTAACTCAAAACATTGAACTAAATATATCTTTTGATTTTATATTTTTTTACATAACAATTTACTCTACTTTATATTATGTGAACGATTATTGTGTAATGTAATTTATTTTCTTCAAATATCAATTATTTTAAGTAATTATTGTAATTTTTTAAACTGTGAGGTATTCCTTCTAATTAATTACATACAATGAGCTATGTATATTCAATATTATGGTAAACTTATCCTACCAGTGACTATAAGCAGCTCCTGTTATTTCCCTTTGTTTAGTGTTTTGTTGTATTATGCAATAAACAATAACTTCTAAAAAATGTGAAAAGTTTGCCTTTTTGGTGAAATATATTAATAATTATACTGTTATATAAATTTTACTTCTTCTGTTGTGTAAATGCATGCAGTGATTTTTTTTTGAATATTTTGACAAATCGAAAACATTACTAACATGCAGTGTTTAGTTAGTATGACTAAAGTGTACAAAGACATAATCATACGCTGACACATTAAAACATTTATTATAATTTAGAAAAACATTGAGTGTTGTATCACAAATGGGCAATGTTTGGCCTATGTGTGTTCCCTTGAAGGACTGCCACTGTATTCTACTGTAACCTGACCTAGTGTGATACCATGGTTGACATAAGAAATTTGATGGATATTATTCATATACGTATATGAATTAGTATGCTATACTATGGTATAGTAATACGTAAACATAGGGCATTTCGCAAGACTAATGCTTTGCGAATTTATACAACCATGTAATATACAATGTGTGTAGACCATATGAGATGCATTGACATTCAATAAAAATATTCATATTATAAATCAGTACAAACAAATATTTTATAAAATACAAAAATAACTCTTTCCAAACAAGTTATGTTCGAAAAATTATAATAGTTGTTCCTTAATTCCACCTAGTGTTCATGTAACCTGAAGGAGAATAGTATGTGTTCGAAACACTTTGTGATCTATAAAATCATTTCTTTGTACTAATGTTTGATATTAACGATTTTTTATCAAATGATTAAAGATATTCATTATAACTAATTATAAAAATTGATTGAGGGTAAACGAAAAATAAAAATAATATATATTAATTAAAAAAAAATATGATAACACTGACTAATATAAATGGATAGAAACCACAAACCGATCAAGAAAACCATAAGTACATGGTTTCATGGAATACTGGTGACGTTATCTAAACACAAGTAAGTGTATATCTCATTTTGTGATTCGTAGAGATTCATCAGAGAGTATGGTGAGGACGTGTCGGATAGCATGTTTACTTGATCATCGTCCAGGAGCGGCTCCCTTAACTTCGCGTGTGTGACTTTGCTGTCATGTTTGTATTAACAAACTTATTTACTATAGTCTGTCGTCATGTGTAATATTAGTGTTTTTTTCTGATTACCTCAATTATACCATGTGACTTGGATCTACAATTATGGATTATTTTGCTTTGGTGACTTGCAAAAAAATTAATGATGTTAACTTCAGTGGTAATTACCGTAGCTGAAGCATTTTGATCCCGGTTGGTTGTTCAAATTGTCTTTTGTGCCTTTTTGATACCGACATAGGGCGCATTCAGAATATACTGTGACTCGGATCCAGTGCGAATTAGTCACGGGATAATAAATATCTTGTCTGCGACCTAAAGACGGCTTCTCTGAATAATTTTGAATTGGCTATCGCATTATGGTTGGTACTTGAATGACCAACATCAGCCTGGTCATGATAGGCCTCATAAGAGCCTCTATTGCTTGAGTGATACAAGACTTAGAAAACTAGTTTTATTATCGTGTGAATGGTTTTTAGTAACGTATACAATGTAATTCTAGCGTAGTGCAATCAGTTATTATGTGGTATTTACTCATTGTAGGGTAAAAAGCTAATGAAATGGTCTCCATATATAAAAATTTAATGTGGAGACCATTTCATTAGCTTCTTACTCTACAATCTATTTTGTCGACTCTCTGCATGACAACCTAAACTAGAAAAAAATCTTAAGGAACATTTCTTTTCATGCAATAGTAACTCTGTAATAGACTTTTTTTTTGCCGGCTGCAGAAAATAATATTTTTCTCTAACTGAAGTATACTACTGTCTAAGGAACCCCATACAGCCGAGTGTTACTCATTCTTAGAGTAGACATTTTAAACAAAATATAAAAATTCTGATGAATTTAGTGATTAAAAAGAACTCTATGTAGTCTTCATATAAATAATAATTTGAAGATTGTTTTAGAATATGGCAAGGGTGAAATGTTTTTAGAAAGAGTGGTAGTGTGAAGGAGTTAGATATGGAATAGTGGCGGAGGGGGCGCGGAGGTCACAAGTTAAATGGACTGGGCTGATTTATACAAGGCTCTTTGTGCTGCCGAGGATTAAAGGGCATAAATAAACAGACAGTCTTACTTAGGCGAGCAGATGTAAACACTTCTTTAGCCTCTCTGCTTCCATCATTCACCTGAGCCCACTCTCTTCCCACCTTGCAACCATTCCAATTTAACAGTCCTCCAAACCCCTAAGTTAATTCAACAGCCTTGCAAAGGCTTCATCTGCTATCTAGTTTTGCTCAGTTCATGGTCCTTACTCCTCAGAGTTCATCACTGGCATAATTGAAATCAACATTGTATAGAGGGGAAGTTTAAGCTACAATTCTGACAAAATTCATTTATCACAATCCATTACTGAGTCCATACCCTCTAGCGTCTGAGTATATTTCTACTATAATCAAAAAATGATTTCAGAAAATGAAAAAAAAATTATCCCTATTGTTAGATCACATGAAACAAAAAGTAAGGTAAGATTAAATAAAATATAAGCATTCAATATGCAGTGATGTTGGGTGCTATCTATTTATAACAATATCTAATTCACATCTTTGGCTGCACTAGGCATAGTAAAACACAATAAATGCATATCCTGAGGTAAAATAGAAAAACAAACAAAAGTTTCCACACAAATGAAGTTTTATTCAACGCGTTTCGAACACTTTGTGTTCATCATCAGGAATACATCAAAGATGTGGTGCTGACGGGTTGGTCCAGTGAAAACAACTTGAAAGTTTTGAAAGTGGTTGTTTTCAGTGGACCAACCCGTCAGCACAACATCCTTGGTGTCTTCCTGATGATGAACACAAAGTGTTCGAGACGCGTTGAATAAAACTTAATTTGTGTAGAGACTTTTGTTTGTTTATCCATTTTACCTCAGAATGAGTAAATACCACACAAATACGGATTGCACAACTAATGATTTACAATAAATGCAGTTCTTGGATATTTAAAGTCAAATTTATAGCTCTTTAAGGGGCCAGGTTAGCTCAGTGGTTAACTTATTCACCTCTGGGCTGGTAGTCAGGGGTTCGATCCCCACCTGATTCTCAATTTATTCAAGCAGGAGATGAGTACGCGTTAAAGATCCCTACTCGAAATGCATTTGAGGTTTAGCAAGATTTAGGACTCCCAATGTAGAATCACCGATTCTGGTAAACGGCTGACGTTATGTTTAAACATTAATTAAAAAGAAAAAAGAAGCCTTTCAGAGTTTTATTCACTACTGTTGCAAATAGTTATGAAGTAGTTAACTAGTTCTCTATGAAAATGGAATTTTTCCAACTCTTTCTGAGTGTTTACTAAAACCACCAGTCTCTTGGCAAACATTTTTTTTTCATTAGCACTCCTCTTATAGTCTTTAAAAATTGTTCTCAGTTCAAGGGATAAAATTGTGGTTTATTTTATTAAACCATAAAGTGTTGAGTTCTTCGTCACCCACTCAGTATTATTCAATCCCCATATAAATTATAAATGATAATTTCATTTATCCAGTCAAGAATTGTGTATTCCATAATGCTATAGCTGTTGCTACTTAGTGTAACCAACTAAAGTGATTAAAAAATTATTTTTATATTAATAGATAGTAAGTTAGTTAATAAAACATTATTTTCAAACTTATTCGGTATTAATCTATTTTTTCTCAACTAATTTTCCAGCTGTGTTCATTTGTAGCAAAATAACAATTATTATAATAAAAAGAGGTTAGTATCTATCATAACAAATACAATATGATACATTTTATTTATTATATAATAACATAAGATCTATTATATGATAATATAATAAATTATATTATCATATAATAGATAAATTAATATATGATCAAACCACAATAAGAAATGGGAAAACAAGACTAAGATCTTTCAACCGTAACAAGCGGTAACATTAATATGTATACATATATAATTAAAAGAAACGGTCCAGCGGACTTTTTTAAATAAAATAAATTCAAAACGAAGGAAACACACAGAAAGACACAGACATAACTCACATCGATATTTAGACCATCGTCGTCATCAGGAGGTGCGAAGAGCGAAGAGCGAAGAGCGAAGAGTCCCGCAGGAAGACAGGGCGGTACTGCCCTGTCTTGCTGCGGGACTCTTCGCTCTTCACTCTTCGCACCTCCTGATGACGACGATGGTCGAAATATCGATGTGAGTTATGTCTGTGTCTTTCTGTGTGTTTCCTTCGTTTTGAATTTATTTTATTTTATATATATATATATGATCAAGCTACAAGTTGGGTTGTGTTTTTGACTCTGATAAAGATCGCTTGTTACGTTTGAAATATCTTAGTATTGTTTTCCCATTTTCATATTGTGGTTTGATCATTGATTTTTATTTCACGTGTTTATGTGAAATCTTTATATATATATATATATATGATGGAATTTTTTTTTTGAGGTTTGAGGTCCAATGATTAAAACTAGTACTTTTGCCGACGTTTCGACATATATTTATGTCATCTTCAGGGCTACAACAAAGGACTAAAGGACTAGTTTTAATCATTTGACCTCAAACCTCAAAAAAAAAAAAAAAATTACATCATATAAATATTGGGTCAAGAAAACAAATCATGATATATATATATATATATATATATATATATATATATATATATATATATATATAGAATGATAATATAATGAATTATATTATCATATAATGTATACATTAATGTATTATATATATATATATATTAAAATTTATTTATTACACTAGAAAGAGCCTAATTCATTTATTAAATGAGTGAATTAAAAACCCCTATATTTGACGAATATTAAATACCAATACTTTATTAGTTGATAATTTTCACAGACGTATGATACATAAATTTTTATCAAAATATATTACATATTCGTACACCATTTTCACTAGTTACATTCCACCCATGAGTACATATTTTATATTCTCTGAAGACAACTGTTCCCTCTTTCGTGCTCATATTTATCATAATGAAAACTAAGTTTATAAATGCGTAAAGCGATACCTACTTCCTAAAGTTTCATTTAGTTACAAAGTTTATCTACTACTTAAGTTCATTTCAAAGTCCCTTACAAGCATAATTTGCTTACTGTTCTAAGTTTATAATTATCCTTTTTTTTTTGAGATCATACCTAACATAATTGAAACAACGTTGTGAAAATATATTATTTAGTTTGTAAGATTACATAGTTTTAGTTACCACAATTCCTTTATAAATCTACAGCCTTCTCTCATCTTATAGCAACTCTAAGATAATTTAATTTATTTGCAAACATGTGGTATTATATCTCATATTGACTTATCGAGTAGTACAAGCCACTGAGTTAATATCCAGCAGGCTTTGGGCTTTACCCTTCAAAATATCCAGCTGTTATATCTGTAGCTATTAAATAACACATCTCATTATTTCTCAAATAATTTACAAATACAATGAGTTACTTCTAGAATAAGTCACTTACTTTAAAAACTGGGAAAAAAGAATAAAACTTTTTAGAAAATTAGAAGTTATATCTTTAATTTAAAACGGTTTTAGAAATATCATACAATTTTTAATTCACTTCTTATACATTCATTTTATATACTATTATAAGTAGTCCTGTTATTATAATATTAAAAGCAATAACAACTATAATTTTGTAAAATACAATTATTTGAGAATTGTAAACCAAAAATCTTGGTTAGTAGTTTATTAAGTAAACAAGGGAACAGGGAGAAAAGTGTTAATTTCAGGTAGAAAACTATTGGTATTTTCCTTAAACAATGACAAGAGAAATTAATAAAACTCTAAAAGGTTACCAATATGACGATGTTATTTCTGAGAATGTATAAATAAATAACTAATTTATAAAGGAATAACTGAGCCTAGAGCAAGAGAGTCATGTATTGTGAACTGCTATACAGTGGACCTTCAGCAAGTTCTTTTCTACTGTTTTAAGCTTTTCTAGTATTCGTATAAATATTTCTTTTTTAATGATATTTAAGTTTCTTAATCGATATAAATGGTTAAAAAAAAGTAGCAAGATAGAGTTGAAAAATAAAATTCATGTTGGAGAATATTAGTACGAGTGAAAAGGCTACGATGTTACGTGTGCCTTGTATTTAATAAAAACATGTATGCCATCAGCTAAAAACATTACGTAATAATATATGTGTTAAATATTATATTCTTGAATATTTTTAGTTTTAGAAGTCAGCAAACTTCGTACTATTATTTAAACTTAGCGAGTAAACTGTAGAAATAGTTCGAGTTGTTCGCTTCTTCACTTGAAGGTAGACTATGAATAGGACTCCTACTTGAAGATGTACAAAGTGATAACCCGGTCCAATGATCACAACAGTGATTCAGGAGGTAATATGGACTTATATAATAGTACGATAAATACTGTATCTGTAGTTCTTCAACTAAGTATATTATTTATAAATTTAATTATTATTAATAGAACAAAGGCTATATTAATGATTAGCCATCTAGTGTTGAGGCTATTTGAACCGTCATGAAAGTTAGCCACCTTCAACAAGAACTCCATACTAGCATGAGTTCGCTTTGAAGATGAACAATGTCACAAACTGGTCGAATGGCTCCACACCAGAAAACAAGGAAATATGCTTCATTATTCTCTCCATGTAACGAAGTTACTGCGCTTAGAAAGAAAATTTTAACGAATTTATTATACTTTAGTTTTGCATAATGAACAGCAGTCACTTATAATTCAGTTACTCTACCTAAGTAAATTTTAATAATTCTATCATGTCATCATTATTACTGGCATTGTTAAAATTGCCGATTAAATAATCAATATTAAGGAAAATAATTGAATTAATTGTACTTTAATATAGCAATTTGTATTATACTACATTAATTGGTAAAACGTATAA
Source organism: Hermatobates lingyangjiaoensis (assembly GCA_026182355.1). Lineage (NCBI taxonomy): Eukaryota > Metazoa > Arthropoda > Insecta > Hemiptera > Hermatobatidae > Hermatobates > Hermatobates lingyangjiaoensis. The sequence goes on from JAPFBL010000020.1 coordinate 1,484,834, forward strand.
GATACTACTGCACAAAATTGTCATATTGGATTAATTAGATATATATATATGTATATTCGTAAATTTTGGTAGCATTCCTTCCTTGACACAAACATTATTGAAAATGACACCAAATCTAGCTGATACCTGTTTCTTAACAAGTTTCTCAATTACCATTGATCTCGGGCTGCTGGGTCTGAAGTTTTGATATTCGTAAATTTTGGTAGCAGTCCTTCCTTGACACACACATTATTGAAAATGACACCAAATTTAGCTGATACCTGTTCCTTAACAAGTTTCTCAATTTGGAAAGCAACCCCTTCTACCTTCTCCATGTATATATAATAAACCATATAATTTACCTTAGATCTTATTCACGTCCTGATGATGAATGTTGATCATTCGAAACATGTCGACAATAGGAGATGTACTTTATTTAACGAGAGTGTTATTTGGAAAAATTGAGAAACTCGTTAAGAAACAGGTATCAGCCAAATTTGGTGTCATTTTTAGTAATATATATATATATATTTAGAGAGAGACAAAGAGAGAGAGAGAGATTGGAAAAACATTTCCAATGGATGTTGCTCAGGGTAGTATTGGCTTTAACTAGGTGTTTCCAGATTTTCTCTAAATTCGTCTGTTTTTTAAATATTTTTATCTGGCATTACGCCAAATTACTGTTTATTTTCAGAATATTTACTCTTAGGCATGAGTTATTAAATACTGCAACAGAATCTGCTGTTGACGAAGGCTTTCTGCTGGTTTCCTTCAATCTACCCCGCAATTTTTTCTCTCTTCTGGGTGGAGTCGCCATAAAAACTACCCAATGGTCAAGCTAATATGACGTTTAACACTGGTTATATTATCTTCAGAAAACAATAAAAAGAGGTATACGTTTACATAGACTACATAATTGCAGCTTTGTGGTGAGTCCAGCCAGAATAGAGAAAAATTACAAGGAAAATGGACGAAACCAGCAAAAAGGTCGTAAATGTAGGTGCTGCTATGATATTTAGTATTATGCTGTATATATATATATATATATATATATATACATATATATACAATATTATATTATATATGCAATATACAATATTATATATATATATATATATATATATATATGTGTGTGTGTATTTTGGGAGCAGACCTTCAATCAAACATGTTTTATTAAAAATTATGCCAATTTTAACTTTTGTTCTTTTCCGAGTTAATTTTTCAAGTTTTCTCACTATGGTGGAAATCCATAGTGAGAAAACTTCAAAAATTAACTCGGAAAAGAACGAAAGTTAAAATTGGCATAATTTTTAATTAAACATATATATATATATATATATATTTGGGGAGCAGGCCTTCATTTATACACGGTTTGTTAAAAGTAATGCCCAATTTAACATTTACACTTTTTCTTATCCGTTTTTCAAGTGTTCTCATACTTGACTTCCATGGTTCTGGAACTAAAAACATAAGTTCACCAAAATAAAACTTAAAAAACGGATAAGAAAAAGTGTAAAAGTTAAATTGGGCATTACTTTTAACAAAACGTGTATATATATATATATATATATATATATATATACAATAATCAAACCACAATATGAAATGGGAAATCAAGGCTAAGATCTTTCAACCGTAACAAGCGGTCTTCGTCAGAGTTGAAAACCCGACGACCACGTGTTTATGTGAAATCGTTTTATATATATATAAACTTTATATATATTTAAACTGATAAACTTTAATTTTGTATATATATATATATATATATATATATATATAAACTAGAATTTAAAAAAGAACACATAGAAAGGAAACCACTGAACTCACTACTATATTTCGGTGTCCTCGTCTTCAGGAAAAGAAGTGAATCGCTCCAAAGGCTGATAACGACTGACTTGGCGTTAGAACTGAAGCACTCAAACAGTGTAGCCAACTTTCGGAGGAAAGGTAGACAGGGAAGATAAAGAGATAAAAGCCAAATAAAAATTAAAAAAATTAAAGTAAAAAAAATTAACTAAAATAAAATTAAAAGCTGGTAACAACTTAAAAAAAAAATCAACGATTGAGGTTAAGCCCAGGAGCCGATCTACCGCCCAGAAGACTAATAAGTGCTTCTTCTGAAGCTCTCAGAGTAACTTTCGAATTAGTCTGATCAATCTGCCTCAGGACCTGTACACGGAAACAGTCATTAAAACTGAGTCCGTGAGAACTGGCATGAGTAGCAACGGGAAGGTCACTGCGTTTGCCAACGGATGACCTGTGATAATTCATACGCAGGCTTAGCTTGGTGGAAGCCAAACACACATAAAAAGAATCACACTGGGTGCAATCCAAACGGTAAACGCAGTTACCAGTGGTACAAGAGTTCTTGTGAGAGAATATATATATATATATATATATATATATATATAATAATATATAATATATATAATAATATATAATTATAATATATAATATATATATATAAAATTTTACATCTATATCTATATATTTTACATTTATATTAATAAAATTTACAATAGAACATGAAAACAATAATAAACTTCCATTCTTGGATGTACTTTTACAAAGAATGGTAATAATTTAAAGTACAGTATGTATAGGAAGTCAACAAATGTATCATCTTATGTTCATTTCTTCTCTGCTCATTCACTTAGAACTAAAAAGTCAGTTTTTAGTAGCATGTTCTTAAGAGCTTTTAAAATTTGCAGTGAGGAATTTTTAGATGAATAAATCAAAAACATTTACAAAATTTGCAGGTTCTTTAATGTATTCAAAAAGGATAATCGACAATATCATAAAAAAATGAAACAATCCATGATATTAAATAATAACAAATTCCATTTGTTATTAAAATAATGGCTGGGTTCTTTTACATTACAACAACTGTTAACTGTCATTACATGTGCTGTTCCAAGCGACATATTATTGAAACACTTTTTTTTAGTACAATCATATATTATATATATATATATATATATATATATATATATATTATATATAGATATATATTATAATATGTGTACATGTATATATGTGTATATTATATATGATTGTACTAGAAAAACAGTGTTTCAATAATATGTCGCTTGGAACAGCACATGTAATGACAGTTAACGGTTGTTGTAATGTAACAGAACAGAACCCAGCCTTCAGTAAGTTCTTTTTTCAATTTGCTTATGATGTTTTTAAAGTAGAAATGACAAATGTCCATTGTTTATTGTTTTTTTGTTAGTTTATAGCCCTGAGGATGTCTTGAAATAAAGACGAAACGTTGGCAAAAAGGTGATTCCATATATTTACCCTGACCAAACTCCGAGAAAAAGAAAAAGTGTTTGTTAATATTTTGTGGTCAAGAAAACAGTACCGTATTATAAATAATATTGTTAATAACTTTTTCAGTTCTAAGCGTAGACACAATCTGAAAAGTTATCCACATATAGGTAACTCTTCATGATGCAACCAACTTAACGCTTCATGACAAAACTTATGGTGCGGAATTGATCCATTATTCGTATAGATGGATAGTCTATTATTATCTATGTACGTCCAGCGCTATGTGCATAAATGCCTTTCAACTCCAAAACCCAAATTTTACCCAAAAAGAAAAAAAAATATCATCTATTAAAATAATCAAATTGAAGTCCTGAAAATAGGACTTAAATTACAATAACTGTCATAAGAAGTAATCATATAAGAACTAATTGACGATGATTAGTTTATACTAAATGTTTATGAAACAAGTTTAATGAAACATGAAAGCTCTGCAATTAAGATTCCTTCCCTTTGGACATTTGTATTGTGCGAACTGGAACATATATTGTTATATTTTTACACAGTCATATTAGGCATATATGTTTAGCAATTATTTCTTATAACAGAAATTATTATTTATTAATTTGTTAACTATTTCATAAGTTCAGAGCAACAACTTGAACTTGAGCTGATTAAGTACATTACAAAGTAAGATATAATTTAAGAAAATCCAATTTTAAACTATATGAAATGGCCATTACTTTTTTTAAAAAGATAAATATTTCAATATCTGTATTAATAAGGTAACAGTTATTTATCAATCAGCTTATTTCTCGATTAAATGTATTTCTAGATGTTTTAGAAAAATTTCATGATGTTTTAGAGTCCTTATACTTTTATAAAGCTTCGATGGTATAGTCTATAATATTTGTGTATATATTGTATTACTATGTAGTACATAGTATACCGTATTATATGGTATGAACTATAGTATAAAAAGAGTGGAGTGAAAGTAGTTTACCTGAAAATAGCTCTTCATCAATATAGTTCGTTAACTTCATTAAGAAGAGTCCGTAATGTGTTTTCCTTTTTTTCCTATTATTGTGTCTGTTTGATATTGTAAGTTCTGAATAGTTATTAGTAAGTGAAGACAAGTAAGTAACATGAATGAAGCAAATAAAATGAAAAAATTAATTATGTACAATATGTGCAACAATAATATTAAGTGACGTGTACTAAATAGCTGCTATTTCATTCAGTTATATTTTTACATGAAGAGAATAGAAATATTGAGTTAATTTTGATGTCAGCAAAGAAAGAAAAGGGAAAGAAAGGAGGTATTTTGTAAGATAAATATAACAATTTACTGGCAATGCCCAAGGGATGAAGACGGCGTGTGAAGGAATTGATGAAGGAATCGCGGGAATAATTTATAGGGAATAAGGAAGGAGAGATGCAATAGAGCGTCTGAAGACGGGCAGGAAATTGTTTTCTTCCCGAGGGACAATGAGTGATGAGGTAGTGACCACGGGGGAGCTATTTGTCATGACAGACGCCTGCAGTCCGATCCATCCTAACAAGAAGGCCAAATTAAACAAGGACAGCAGCGGGCGACATTTTTCATGTGACCTGTAGGAAAGCGGCAGGGAGCGCTTGACAGAGGTCCCACCAGCCGCTGTCTTGAAAGAATCCTGCAGAGCCACTCATGTGTATGCAAGGGACATGGACTAATATAGTGGGATAACCAATACTAATATGTCACTTATACTCAACCTGAAGTGGAGAAAGTCAATAAGCTGTTCAGATCAAGAGATACAGAATGAATCCATTCTTTTTGATTGCCTTACAAAATATCCAAACATATTAGCACTGACAACACTATAAGTCCTGATCTATTATAATATAATATTAAGGTATTGTTTTCTTGACCACAATTTACTAATAAAAACTTTTTCTTCTTCTTGGTGTTTGGTCAGGGTTAATATACGGAATCACCTTTTTTTTTAATTTGTTATGATGATTGTAAAGTAGATATGACAAATTTCCATTGTTTTTTTGTTAGTTTATAGCCCTGATGATATCTTAAAATAAAGACGAAACGTAGGAGAAAAGGTGATTTCGTATATTAACCCTGACCAAACTCCAAGAAGAAGAAAAAGTTTTTATAATATAATATTGTTATAACATTAGACAAGAGTTTAATAACTTTAATAATAGTAGTTTAATAACTCTTGAACCTACAATATAACCACGTAAATGAATATTTCACATGACGGACTAATACACTAATCGGCAGTACTTATTAACCTTACTACAAATGGGGCCAGGTTAGCTCAGTGGTTAACGTTCTCGCCTCTCGGCTGGTAGTCTGTGGTTTGATCCCCACCTAGTCCTCGATTTATTCACGCTGGAGGTGAATAAATCTGAGTACGTCGTACCCCAGAGAGAACGTTAAGCCGTCGGTTCCAAGCCTGTACGATGTCAGGAACACGTTAAAGATCCCTACTCAAAATTTTACTTGAGTTAGGCAAAATTGAGGACTCCCGACGTAGAATCTGTAGAATTCACCAGTTCAAAGAAAAAGCCGGTAAACTGCTGACATTATCAACCACTAGGGGATTTTTCAATATCCCCTAAAAATATTGATATTGATAAAACAATAAAAAAATCCTTACTCCAATGCAATCCAAGAATTCTACAGCTGAGGATACCTAGTCTAGAACTGCTAATTACGAAATAAACTATACTACATAGAAGTGTTTTGTGGTTACTGATCTCTGGTTGTCAGAAACATTGGAAGTCTTCGCACAAGAACAACTTGCCAATACTTTCTGCTTTCATGCATTTGAAAACAACAAATATAGCACATGCTAAGTTCATACAACGTAAAATATTTTAAGTACCAGAACAAAACACAGATATCTTCTGGTTTTTTTTATAAAACATTATTTTTATAACTGAGAGATCAACTGATGTAACAGACACTGACATTTAATTACATGTTGAGAATTAACAATACTAGAATGAAACGCACTTCTATTCTGGCGTCAAAAACGAAGTTTTGTCCATCGTTAATAGATTAACTAATGAAACAGATAATAAGTTATATTTCGTTTTGCATAATTATATTATTTTGTAAGATGTATTAATTTAGCATGTATTAATTTTTCAGTCGGGAAAGTTTTTCAGTCAAATATCGTCTCTTTAGCAAGTCACCTTTATTACTGACTAGCAAACGTACCCGTCTTTGACGGAATCAAAAATTCTATTAAACTTGGTATTCCAAAATATCAATTATAGTATTATACTAATACTACAATTAGAAGTTATAGAATAGTAGAAAGTACCATTATTAGTACAGTGCTAAACAAATGCCTTTGTATACAAAGATTAGATTTTAAGTTAGACATACACAAATCTACAATCAATGTTTCAGCTTTATATGTCTTATGGTGGCAATATTTTGTGGACAAACCGACAGACAGAAATTATTCTAAGGGTACATATGGCTACTCTGAAGTATGAAACGTAAAGAAAACTTGAAATGAGTTAGTTCTAATTAACGTGCTCCCAGTCAAAAGCTAGCACGCAAGCCACTGGGCTACTCTGGTTCCATACCTTACTTTATTACCAGTGTTTATATTACGCAAATATTAAATTAAAAAAAAATATTTTTGTTGTATTTATTTATAATACATTTGCACTACTGTCATCGGCGAGCAAGCAAGCTACTGGCTACCCTGGCTAGATCTCTTTACTTTATTACCATTTTTTTATTATCCACATTTTAAATTCAAAAAAATATTTGTTTGTTACATTTATTTATAATACATTTGCACTACTGTCATCGGCGATCACGCATGCCACTGGGCTACTCTGGTCCCATACCTTACATTATTACCGGTGTATTTATTAAGCAAATATTAAATTAAAAAAAAGTTTACAGTTATATATAATACATAGCAAACGTACCCGTCTTTGACGGAATCAGAAGTTCCGTCATTTTTGGTATTCCAAAGTGTCATTAGATATTATAGAACAGTAGAAAATACCATTATTACGACAGTGTTAAACAAATGCCTCTAAATACACTACATTAGCTGTCTGTCCTTCAGGTTCATGGTAGAAGAAAGAGTTGAAACCTCTGACCCTTGAGCAAGTAAACTACATTTGACCATGTGAGAAAAACTTGGTTTCGCTACCTTGTATTCCTGCGTTAGATGAAGTCTCCCTTTGCGACTTAGTTAACGTCATTGCGAAATAGACTCTGACCGGACTTTGCAATCATTTCAACGTAAACAGACAGTGGCTCGGAATCAATGGTATGCGTGGTATACACACAGACTCCCCAATACCACATCCAGTCATTATGTCCGCCTCTATGGCATATCTGTGTAGAGCACGAACTTAGAGTCGTGTCCCGTTGCACAGTTTTGGGGCACACATGTTTCGTAACATGAAATTTGTTACTGCTACTAAATTGCAGCATGATTGGTTCTCCTACTTTAAGTTTTTACTCATGAGCAGGCAGTCCAGGAGAAATAAATTCAGAGTCAAGAAATTCAGTTAGATAATGAACTGCTTCTTCATCACTAATCCAATCTCTTTACTGACTTGTAAGGTCTTTCCTCGGTATGATATAGCGTAAGAACTTGTTTGTTGATTTTTCCTGCCTGTCCGTATTAAGAGTTGAGAATTGCTCATTTACAAAACTATTTATTTGTAATAGATAGTACATCCTCAACTCTGGGAAACACTTTTTCAAAGATTTCAAATACGCAATATATTCATATGCTCCAATGAAATTAAAATCAACTAACAATACCTACTTGCTTCACCTGTGTATTTTCAAAACAAACTTGTCTGTGAAGTTAGGAAAATACGCTTAAAGCCCTATAACTTCGTTTCTGTACTTAATTATGAATCTATTTAGAGCCCATATTTTAAGTTAGGCATACACAAATCCAGTGTCAAAGTTTCAGCTCGCCATGTCTTATGGTGGCTGAGTTTACTTGTGACAAACGTTTTTGCTTTAAACGTCCATAACTTCACTTCTACGTTGAATTTCCAAATAATTCAGAGCCTATATTTTAAGTTAGACCTACACAAATCTACTGTAAAAGTTTCAGCTTTATATGTCTTATGGTAGCTGAGTTTACTTGTGACAAAGTTTTGCGGACAAACAGACAAACCGACAAACCGACAAACAGACAAACCGACAAACCGACAAACCGACAGAAATTTTTCTAAGGGTGGATTCGGTTTCTCCAATGTATAAAACGTAAAGAAAACTTGAATTGAGTCAGTTCTAAGCAATGTACAGACAAAATCATTATTTTATTTATATAGATAACTTCCAGGATGGTTTAAATATTCTTTGTGAGTTCAAGTTGTGATGATGTGCTATTTGATACATTTTTACTGTGTGTATTTAATCCATCTGTCCATACTCTTCTTTGCCCTTCTTTCTTTGATAACCTTGTATTTACTAGCTCTATTGAAAACGTGTAACCCTCGAAAGCGTTTTGGAACTTTCCCCATTTCGTTTGCTACTTTCTGAGGAGACTATTTTCATCATTGTCTTGTGAGCTTTCTGTGACACTTTATATATATATATATATATATATATATATATGTAAAATTTGGAAGCAGTCCTTCTTTTAAGCATATTTCGTTGAACAGCTGACCGTATTTCGCTGATGTCATTTTCTTCACTAGTTTTTCAAGGTTTCTGAATACCTTCTTCTTTCCTTCATCCAAACGTTGGAGAATGTTAATTAAGTTATAACCGACATGTTTCGACTGGCTTCCAGTCATCTTCAGGGTGATTAATTAAACAAAGAGGAAAATTATTAGTCTTTGGAGTTGGTATTAAAACACATTATATAGTAGAAGTTTGAAGTAGCTGCTCTTCGGCCTGATTCGCAAGAGCAACTGACTGAGGTGGGGTGGATGGTGGGGTGGGGGTACTGACAGTTAACGGTTTTTTCATCCAATCAGGCGCGTATAGTTTAAGCACTCTCTCACTACTACCCGTCTGTATATTTATTGTAGGTTTATTCTGTTTAATAATAAATAATAATAATAAATAATAATAAATAAATAATAATAATTAAACAGAATAAACCTACAATAAATATACAGACGGGTAGTAGTGAGAGAGTGCTTAAACTATACGCGCCTGATTGGATGAAAAAACCGTTAACTGTCAGTACCCCCACCCCACCATCCACCCCACCTCAGTCAGTTGCTCTTGCGAATCAGGCCGAAGAGCAGCTACTTCAAACTTCTACTATATAATATGTTTTAATACCAACTCCAAAGACTAATAATTTTCCTCTTTGTTTAATTAATCACCCTGAAGATGACTGGAAGCCAGTCGAAACATGTCGGTTATAACTTAATTAACATTCTCCAACGTTTGGATGAAGGAAAGAAGAAGGTATTCAGAAACCTTGAAAAACTAGTGAAGAAAATGACATCAGCGAAATACGGTCAGCTGTTCAACGAAATATATATATATATATATATACAAAGCTACAGTTTATCGGGACTCGGTTAGTTCTTCAGGTTCAAATTAAACTCTCATTGCCAACGTTTCGGTCTTAATTTAAAACCTTTTTCATAGGCAGAAGTATAAATTTTGAAACAGAAAAACTAAGTATTACATTACAAATTATTTTACAAAGAAAAATTGTATATGGATTTTTCTTTGTAAAATAATTTTTAATGTAATACTTAGTTTTTCTGTTCCTAAATTTATACTTCTGCCTATGAAAAAGGTTTTAAATATAGACTGAAACATTGGCAATGAGAGTTTAATTTGAACCTGAAGAACTGACCGAGTCCCGATAAACTATTTTTGTTTCTATTCCACGGTCGATACTTTTATCAATATATATATATATATTCACTTAAAATTCGAAAAAACGATCCAAACTGGACGCAAATCAGTTCACAAACGAAGAAAAGCAACACACAGAGAAAGAGACACACTTACAAACTCAAATTTTCGGATGATCCGTCTTCAGGAGAAAAGAGAGAAAGGGCGACCAAGCACGCCGGAAACACAACGGCAGGAAACCGTCCCGGCAACCGACCGTGCTGCCACGCGCGCCCGGTTCAGAAAGTAATGAAGTAGAGACGATCAGAAGAAAATTAATATTAAAATTAAAATTAAGAATTAAGAAAAGCAGTTCTGGTTGATTGAAGGTAAAATAAACAGCAGGAAATTAATGAAGTATAAAAAGGAATACCGTGAAAGATACCTAAAAGCATGAAAAAGGAAGATAACAGAGTTGGTAAGGCGATGAGAAACAAATGAAAATACAAGGATAAGAACAATTAAAAATAAAATTAATAATATAAAATAAATAAATAATTAAAGCAATTTAAAAAATAGGAATAAAAATAAATAAAATAAAATAAATTAGATAAAATAAAAATAATAAATAAATGTTAAATAAAAAATAATATATATATATATAAATAAATAAAATAAAATAATATATATATATATATATATATATATATATATATATATATTATATATTATATATATATTTATATATACAAATATATTTTATTTTTATTTTATTTATTTATATATATATATATATATTTTTTTTATTTAACATTTATTTATTATTTTTATTTTATCTAATTTTTTTTATTTTATTTATTTTTATTCCTATTTTTTAAATTGCTTTAATTATTTATTTATTTTATATTATTACTTTTATTTTTAATTGTTCTTATCCTTGTATTGTCATTTGTTTCTCATCGCCTTTCCAACTCTGTTATCTTCCTTTTTCATGCTTTTAGGTATCTTTCACGGTATTCCTTTTTATACTTCATTTATCTTCCTGCTGTTTATTTTACCTTCAATCAACCAGAACTGCTTTTCTTAATTCTTAATTTTAATTTTAATATTAATTTTCTTCTGATCGTCTCTACTTCATTACTTCCTGAACCGGGCGCGCGTGGCAGCACGGTCGGTTGCCGGGACGGTTTCCTGCCGTTGTGTTTCCGGCGTGCTTGGTCGCCCTTTCTCTCTTTTCTCCTGAAGACGGATCATCCGAAAATTTGAGTTTGTAAGTGTGTCTCTTTCTCTGTGTGTTGCTTTTCTTCGTTTGTGAACTGATATATATATATATATTAAATGATATTTAACGTTATCAATTGTTATTAAATGCTAAAAGAGACAAAAAAATAGACAAACACTCAAGATTCTCGATTATTACAGGTACATTCTGTAACAAAAAACTTGCATTGGTTGTTTTAGTAAATAAAAGATAGAGACTGAGTAAAAGGGTAAGTATGGGAAACTAGTTAAGAATAAGAATTTAGAAAAATAAAATAGGATAAAACAAACTAGTAGTAAGTGAAGAAGACAAAATAGATATACACAACATATACACAACTTCTCTAGTACTTATTTCTTATTTCTTTTTTCCTCTTTCGTATATGTTGTGTATATCTATTTTGTCTTCTTCACTTACTACTAGTTTGTTTTATCCTATTTTATTTTTCTAAATTCTTATTCTTAACTAGTTTTCCATACTTACCCTTTTATTCAGTCTCTATCTTTTATTTACTAAAACAACCAGTGCAAGTTTTTTGTATTGTATTTATTTTTATTTATATTTATTTTTTCTTCTTTTCTCTAACATTATTTTTGTTTCTTATAGTTTGTTTCTATCTTATATTGTTTATAATTCTTCATCTATTTATAGTTTTACCCAACCAGTACTGCTTATCTGAGTTTCTGTTTATATCTTCTCCTAATTTTATACTTTAAGACCGGGTACGGTTGACAGCACTGGCGGTTGCCAGGTTGGTTACTTGCCGTTGCGCCTACAACGTGCTTGGTCTCCCATTCTCTTTTCTCTTGAAGACGGATTACCCGAAAATTTGAGTCTGTAAGTGTGTTTCCCTACTTTGTGTGTTGCTCTTTGTTAATCTCGAACTCGTATATATATATATATATATATATATACTTATTTAGCTAAAAGTGAAACAGGTTTGTTCGTTAGTTTTTAGTTATTGACGATATAATAAAATCACGAAAACAATGTAGTACTCATTCGATATTTATATAATAAGTTGTCCTGACACTAATAAATGTTTTAGTGTATTAGGTAGACTAGAGGAAATAATTCAATGATTAATGAACAGGATAAATAGAATTCTCGAGCCAGTTTGGTGAATTGTTTCAAAAGCAGTTTTCAAGGAAAGCACTCAGTGAGAAGATGTCCTCCGTAACAATGACTCCACTAGGGGAAGGGCTCTCGATAGAAGACCCTAGCCACTCCGCTTCAGTGTCCTTCACCCTTCGTCTCCTGCCATTATACCCTTAGTTATCTTTCTAGTTATCTTTATCTTTCTAGGAGACACAAAATAGATCAAATTACCTTTTTGACTAATTTACTTCCCAAGTTATAGCTGTAACAAGATATCACATAAACACGTGAAATAACAATCAATGATCACAATCAATCAATCAATGAAACCACAATATGAAATGAAAAAAAAAAGGCTAAGATCTTTAAACCATAACAAGCGGTCTTTGTCGAGTACATTTGACGAAGTCCAGTTGGGTTTTTGACTCTGATGAAGACCGTCTGTTACAGTTGAAAGTCTTTTTTTTTCATTTCATATGGTGGTTTGATCATTTGTAGCTGTAGTGTAAAATTATCCTGTAAGGCATTAATTCAGTATATGGGTGCCCCAAAAAAATATATACATACTTTAAATTATTGTAGTTTGTTAAATTAGATGTTTGTTGTTGTTAGTTTTATTTTAACCATGTAACCAAATTAACAAGTATTATTTTATTGTTTTTTCATCACCAGTTCTCAAACTGTAGTTCGGTTTTGTCCCCCACTGCCGATAACGCAAAGGGTGGCTAAAGAAATGTGTGTATCCTTTAGCAGCTGATAACTTAATTGTTTACTTTTGGTTGTAAAAATGTTGTAAGTAGAAAAATTATATTTCAGATTAACACATTCTCTAACTGACGATGATCAAGACCAAAAAGTATTTGGAATGTCCGTGCAGTAAGTTCAAGTAAACAAGACCAGCTACAGGGGAGTTAAAAAATTGTTGATTTAATCCTTTTGATGATAATTCAGAGCACACTGTAATTTCTGATGATTTAACATGACGGTCGATCATAACTAAGCATTCTCAGCTCAGCTGTGATGCACTCGTGTTGGTTTACTTTGAACGTCGTCAACTCATCACACCACACAATATTTGTCGGAAAGTTTATATTTTCGTTTCAACTTTCTAACTACCACTTCAGTCTGGATTATTGTCCTTAAGATGTCATTTAATAAGTTGATTTGGAATGTAATTTCCACTTGCAATATTTTTACAGCAAAAAGACAACAATTGAGTAATCACCTGCTAAAAGGAGTGCGTACTTTTTTTGGAAAACCTTCGCGTTGCCTGCAGAGTATGGACCAGAACAGACAACAGTTTGAGAACAGGTGGAGACAAATAGATAAAATGCTTTTTAAATTTTTTACATGTTCAAAACAAAATTAATTACAGTAAAAACCTAAATTACAATCATTTTAAATGAGTATACATTTTTTTGGGACACCCTGTATATCCCATGTGTGGTTTAGATAATAAATTTTATTTCACGTGCTTCTCTGCAAATATCTTGGTTATATGTATATAGACTTGGTTTATATAGACTGTCTAATCGAAGGTTTTATCCCGTTAAAATTTTTGTTCCTTTAAATAACGTAAATTTAATTTTCTTAGTCGAAAAATTCTTACTACTTCTGCCCATGAAAAAGTTTTTATCATAAATCCGAATCGTTGGCAACGAAAGTTTGATTTTTGAACCTAGAAAATTTATCGAATCCCGATTAGATAACACACCTATTCTATCAAACGGTAGAAATATTTTTGAATCTGTTATATATATATATATCAATGATCAAACCACAATAAGAAATGGGAAAACAAGACTAAGATCTTTCAACCGTAACAAGCGGTCTTCGTCAGAGTCAAAAACCCAACTGACGAAGACCGCTTGTTACAGTTGAAAGATCTTAGTCTTGTTTTCCCATTTCTTATTGTGGTTTGATCATTGATTGTTGTTTCACGTGTTTATGTGAAATCTTTATATATATATATATATATATATATATATATATATAATATATATATATATAACTCCGTTGGCAAACGCAGTGACCTTCCCGTTGCTACTCATGCCAGTTCTCACGGACTCAGTTTTAATGACTGTTTCCGTGTACAGGTCCTGAGGCAGATTGATCAGACTAATTCGAAAGTTACTCTGAGAGCTTCAGAAGAAGCACTTATTAGTCTTCTGGGCGGTAGATCGGCTCCTGGGCTTAACCTCAATCGTTGATTTTTTTTTTTTTTTAAGTTGTTATCAGTTTTTAATTTTATTTTAGTTAAATGTTTTCATTTTTTATTTAATTTTTATTTGGCTTTTATCTCTTTATCTTCCCTGACTACCTATCCTCCGAAAGTTGGCTACACTGTTTGAGTGCTTCAGTTCGAACGCCAAGTTAGTCGTTATCAGCCTTTGGAGCGATTCACTTCTTTTCCTGAAGACGAGGACATCGAAATATAGTAGTAAGTTCAGTGATTTCCTTTCTATGTGTTCTTTTTAAATTCTAGTTTATATATATATATTATATATTATACATGTAAATATTAATCCGGCTTTCAACAGTATTACAGGGTCAAATCAAACTCTCAATAAAAACATGTTTGTTTTACCTAAAACTTTCTGCATTGGCGGGAGAATGAACTTTAAATAGAGGATTTTATTGTAAGTTCACTCAATCATATAGCTTTCCAGATATTTCTGGAACGGTGCATATGTAAACGGTGCATAGTCGTTTAATTAGTTTTGTGGCATTTTGAGAAAATAATTGAAAAAGAGTTAGAGACAGAGTGAGAGATGGGTTTGGAAAGAAGAGAGAGTGAAGAAGATGGTGGAAACGAAGAGATCAAGAATAGAAAGGGTTAGTTGGAGGGGTAAGAATAGAAAGAGTGAGAGGTTGTGAAAGGGTGATGATTATATAGTAGAGAAAGAATGATGAAGGGATTGAAGAAGAGTATAGTGAGACTAACGTGATAGAATGAAGAGAAAGACTTGGATGGATACACAGGGAAGGAGGAAAGGATACGAGACTTTGAGTGGTGTAGAAGGGAGAGATTGTATATGTGTGTGTGTGTGTGTGTGTGTGTGTGTGTGTGTGTGTGTGTGAGAGAGAGAGAGAGAGAGAGAGAGATAATGAAAGGGAGAGTGAGAGAGAGTAATGATGTGATAAGAAGTGAGAGTGAACGAGAGTAAGAGATTCAAAAGTGAGGGTAAGTGCCACTATTGTGGACCTATTAAGTAATTATTATAGTGTTTGGCACAATAAAAGATGTTATAAATAAGGTTTATTGTTACATTTTACACTTTTCTATGGTGGCTCTCTATATCAGTATGTCATTTTATGGTGACACTCTATACCAGTATGTTGCCATACTGGTATAGAGTGTCACCATATCAGTATTGTAACATACTGATATACAGCGTCTCTATTTCAGTGTAGAGCGTAGCCTAAGTAAATCATTATTTATAACATTTTTATTTGCCAAATACTATAATAATTGCTTTATAGGTCATTTATAAATTAATGATCTGAGATTTCATAAATGGAAAAACAAAGTTTTTGGAAATATTTAGATTTAGCATTCTGTAAACAATGTGTTTGTAGATGTCATCAAACAATTTTAAATACTCTAACAAAGGAAGCTGATTTGAATATATTTAATGAGAAACAATGAACCCTTGTCATACTCTGCCCAGCTCTCTCAACAATAGTTGATGGATTTATTAAAGGCAAAAAGTATAATTTTGAAAGAAGAAGAGTTTATAGGAAGAGCGGAATGTTGATGCAAAGAATCGATTGGGCCGGCCGGAGCAGATGGACTGTGAAGAGGTGATCCGTAAAGAGGTTGCCGGCAGACAGGATGGATGTCTGGGAAATGGTTTCAATTTGCCCGAGGCCTTGCCTGCATGCTGTCCTCTTGTTCCCGATATCCAGACCGATTATTGTTTCACCGACCGGACCAATCTCACTCTGGGTCATACCTTTCACGACCTCCAACCTTAACCAATTCCCTTTTTTTCCCTTCGTCATCCACTTTATAGCTGTCTTCTTCCACATATTGCTTATTTCTTTAAAAAACCTTTTTTCTTCTTTTACTTCATACAATAATCAGATATATTCTTCGAAGATAAAACAAAAATAACAAAGCCTGTTAAATTTACCAACCAATCTTCTTTTATGGCAATAAAAACATGAAAAAATATATTGATTATGTGTTACCCACTTCTCCTCTAACGCTTTCCTTTTATTTCCTGGCTTATTTCGATTTATTTTAGTTTTCTATAAAGTATTTCTTCAAACAAAAAAAAAAGAATCAAAACTATGAAAAACACCTATATTATTTTGAAACATGCATATTGTTAACACCACAGAGGTTATCAAACGCTAAATTCTATTAAAATCACGAATTTAGCACATTTTCAGTACGAATGGTCATACATGGTAACACCAGTGCATACTGGAGTTTGGGGAATTTCAAAAATGATGCTCCAAACAAAAGGAGCGTAGTTTTATACCTGAACAAATCTACACGTTTCGAACACTTACTGTTCATTTTCAGGTTTACATGCAAAAAACATACATATCTATGGGCTTCAAGAACAGAAGAATGAATTACTTAAAGATAGAATGCAATATAACAGCATAACTCTAGATAATTTGATGTAGTTAATAGAAAATATTGTTCATGTCGTCCCTCACAAAGAAAACATTAAGTTGTTAGTCAGGGTTTTATAACCTAAGTGAAATAAAATTTAAAAATCCAAATGAAAAATCAACCCAAAATGTGATTCACCAGAAATATAATAAGCCCCAAATAACAAATAAGCCGTAATTTCCGCCTCTTATTGCGGAAATCTTAATCTTCTTGGGATAATTTTATCTCAAGAAGAAAAGTCTTAAACGAATATGATTGTTATAAACACAAACAACTGATTTTTTTCCCCATTTTCTTTTTAACTTGAAAAGTATATTCTCTACAAATTTAAAAAATTGTTTGTCTATTTGACAACATTTTTTCGTGTGAAACTATTGTTTTGGCACAATCTTTTTTATATGAACACCCTCAAAATAAATGGTGTGACTATAAGTACTAATACATATTAAATTACAACATTCCTTCTTTGTACATTTGCTTTTCCAATTGTAAATTTTAAATTTCTATATTAAATTGATATACTGTGTGTCTTGGAATCTCTTTGAAGTGATATAAAACCTTTCTAAGGTTTGAGTAAACTAATTAGAAGAATATAATTAGTAATGTTATAGCAAAGTGGTTGTTTGACCTTGCCTGCTATCATTGTAGGTAATTACTTGGTTCATTTAGAAATACATTCCCTACAGTTTACTGTTGTTTATTTACCAGGAGCCGATGTCACGTATACTCTGAAGAATTACTACTGTAATATTGCGCGATATTTAAATATTTGTGTCGAGTTTGAACTTTACTCACCGCTGAGGCGCCCTTCTAAGGGTTAACCCTTCATGGAAATTAATCACTGTCTTGATTTATGTTTTAGAGGGCCAGTAATATTTTCCACGTAAGCACATTAATTTGAAAACTTTGCCACCACACCAGTGTCTTGTAGACTCAGTTGCTTTTAAGTAAACTAATTATCTTTTCTTTGCGACATCTTGTCTTGCGAGAGTCGTGTGTGTTAACTCCGCTTATAGTTAGATGCAAGACCGCAATATACTAGTGTACTGACGATTGCCTATCAAGCTTATTTCATTATACCTGAATTTTATTTCTGCATCCACCATATTCATTTTGAGCTAATGCAAAATATTTTTTTCATAATAACAGAATTACCTCCATGATAATATTTTGGAACAAATAATCAAATTATCCAAATATTCAAATTCTGCAACAAATTTTAAAATTGTATAGTATCACAATAGAAAGTTTCACCATGATTTTGAAATTAACAATGTAATTATGAGTAAGTAACTGCCTTCTTCTGGTAACACAATTACTTCTTTTATTTGAACTGCGTTTATGCTATTTTTTGTCCTTTTATTGAGTTTTATATTATTGTAAATCTATCAAAGCAAACATCATAAATTTATAACATAATCATATTTTTTTTCACTTGGTTTTTTTTACCGTTTTCTTTTTGTTTTTGTCAACATGTTGATGGACCTGTAAAACGTTTGGAAACAAGTTGTAAACTATTTAACTATAGTCTTTAACTCTTCATGTTTACGTACTTGTAGTGGTTCTATTGCTGGTCTTTGCCGTAAACACCTTTTGATGTAACTCCAGTTCATGTCTATGTGTTCGAGGTTTTTGGATAAACTGAATTAGTACTAAAACTAGTAAAATTTATACTTATAAATCTGTTTTGTTCAACAGAACATTGTCTCCAATTTTATTTTATAAATTTCACTTTGGCCAATTTTATTGGTCTTATTATCTAATCTATTTGTATATATTTTTTGATTTTTTTCTACACGAATCATGTGCTTCCTTTTCTTCAAAAAGTTTATTCGTATATTGCTTCAAATTGCCTGTTTCTGTTCATGGCTGATTGTTACTAATTTTATATTTTTAATTAAATATATGGTTTTGGTTGTTGCTATTTGTTATGATTTTTATTTCCTGCAATAAAATATTTTGAAAATTTTTATTCAAATCAGTAGTTTTCTAGATTTTTTTTGTTCCTTATTAAAGAAAGAAAGTATAAACAATATATGTATGACATATCTAAATGAAAGGTATACTTTTAGTAAAGCTACATAAAAAGGTATTTTGTTGTTACCAATATCATAGTTAATGAACAAGGTATTATAGTTTCCAATATCATAATATTATATTTTTATAATTGTTTAATCGAAAAGAAAGAGTTTATTTACTTGACTTATACTGTGAGAAGTGCAAGATGAATTCAAGATGAGATACATTACGAACTGAAGGCGGTTATAGCCCATCTATTAGAATTAATCATACATTAATCTAAGGGCGTTCCATTAGTCAATAAATAACCGACATCACGTACTCGTCCTTAATTAACTCAACTAAACAGCTATCAATTGCTTAATAACATTCATAATGAACAGTTTGCATTTAATCAAGTAGGATGTTTGTTTGCTTGCTCAATAGCTTGTCTGTTTTTGCTTTCAATTCTAAACTACTACTTCTAAACTAGCTAATCTTAAGACAAAAAGAATATTCTTTCATTATGTGAACACCAACAAATAGAAATAAAACATTAACGCACTGAGTTCTTTTGTATTTCCTATTAGAGCAAAACTTGAATAAAGAAATACAGGTTGTATAATTTAGCGCATGAGCTATGAATGTATGTAACTCCTTTTATTTTAGTAAAAAAGTTTATATTTCTTTTATGTAACTTGAAAAAAATGAACATCTTTGTGTTTATATAGTAGATATACCTGATGATCAACTCTAAGTGTTCGAAACGCGTTGTAAAATAAAATCCTTGTGGTGAAGTTATAACATATTTTTAAATTATAAACCATGGAAATTGCTTCCATTTGCTATAATACCAATTGGTATAGTGTTTATACCAACTAGATAACCTGGTCACTGTTATCCAGGGTAGCAATTTCAATTACAATTTATTCTAATTTAAAAAAGACGTGAGCTATTGTTTAAGCTCTTCTACAGCTCTTTAAAAGCCTTTTCAAAGCATATATACAAATAGAAATTTTTATTTTTTTTATTTTATTTTTATGTATTTATTTTTCTACAATTCCAAATAACACAATGATTTTCACTTTAAGTTTTCATAAAGGAAACACTTTTTTCATCTTCTTTGTAGGTGTGTGCAACGTAAGATAACAATCATGCTGCAATCTGTGCATGATAGTTGACAATCAACAAATCTTCATTTTCAACAAATGATCAAATACTAAACACAACTAGCTAACTGTCTTATTGATGAAAATATGTCCTTTAGGTATAAACATTAAGAAATGATAAATAAGTTATTTCTTGAAAAAAATGTATAATTTTCTTGTTTCAAAGATTGTACTCTTTTTTGCATAATGTTGCATATATTAGTCTTATTGGAAATATTAAGGTGAATTATATGTTATACTGCAAATAACAACAATATACACCATTTGACAATATACTCGGGACTGATCTTCACGACCATATTATTACAAAGATCCGTCTCAATTCGTCAACTGGTGATCTAGCCGCCCGATCGGTTTTGCACGTTGTGAATCTATAGTGGGACCAGTTGGTTGTGTTATTTTGAGCTATGCTACTCACAAAACGAAAACCTTTCTTTGTGTCAAAACCCTGAAACTTTTCTCAAAAAAAAAAAAAACTCTTTTATGAAGTCAATGTCTCAGTATAATGATTTAATATCAAGAATACTACTTTATTCAAATAAAAACTTTTAATATTCAAATCAGCAACCTTTGTGTGAGAGTCTCATGAATCTTACAGAAGCAGGCGTGAGGTCAGCATGGTAAGTAAATCCTGTAAAGTGATACCTTGCGTAAGTGTAAAACACACACACACAACAATTATATATATACATATATAAATATTGATAAAAGTATCGACAGTTAAATAGAAACAAAATTAAAATTTATCAGGACTTAGTCAGTTGTTCAGGTTCAAATTAAACTCTCGTTTCCAACTTTTAAGTTTTTATTTAAAACCTTTCTCATAGGCCAATAAAACACAGGAAATATAACAAATAAATCAATTATAAAAAAATCAAACATACACAAAATGTGCAATTAGTTACATACAATCAACAAACAGTCATGAAAAGAGCAATTAGTTACAAAATTGTGTTAGTGATTTTTTGGTTGCTTTTAAAATTTGGTTTCCTTGCTTACTTTTCAGTTCAGTGTCACGTGCTCATTCAAACTAGACAGTTGTTGTTAAAATCCAAAGATTATTTTGTTTTGCAAAATAATCTCTAATATAATACTTAGTTTTTCTGTTTCAAAATTGAATACTTCAGTAAGTTCTTTCCCTAACCTATTAGCTTATTTTGTATTGTAATTTGTTAATTGGACCTAATTGCACTTTTAATGTACGTTTGATTTTTGTATAGTTGAATTATTTCTTATATTTCCTCTGTTTTGTAGGTCTATAAAAATGATTTAAAAAAAACGAAACGTTTGCAATGAGTGTTTAATTTGAACCTGAAGAACTGAATAAATCCTGATAAATTTTAATTGTATATATATATATATATATTATATTATATCATCAAACCATAAAAAGAAACGGGAAAAAAGGACTGCTTTGATGGTTGAAAGATCTTAGTCTTTTTTCCAATTACTTATTTTGGTTTGAACATTAATTGTTATTTAACGTTTTAATATACCAATATTCATATGTGTTTATACATATATATGTCAAAATTTCACGAGGTAGTTTGCTGAAATGCAACACTGTATGCACAGTAAACACATTGCTGTTGTTGGTTCAGATCAAATATTTAATAGATTCAATATTAATTCTTTTTCTTTAGATTCAAATTTTGTACAAAATGAATAGTTCAATGGATTCATATGACGTAGTGAAATAAAAATTTAATGCAATAATGTAGATATTTGATTGCGAGAGAGTGCGTGAGAGATGTTGTGAAGGTGAGCGTCAAGAGAAATGAGAATGAGAGGGAGTGAGAGGATGAGAAATCGTGTAAAAGGAGTTACTGGTAAGGAAGATGCTGGAATAGTTTTAACATTCGGTATGAAATGAGTTTCCTTAGGGTTGCTTGATAACAGAATTATGGAATTGAACTTTTGTGCAAATCGTAAATAAGAAAACAAATTTAGTGATAAATTGAAATTAATATAATTCAATTAATTCCAAGGTAGTGTAATAGAGTAGACTTGTAGGGTTGAAAGAAAGAGAGAGTGAGTAAGTAAATGGAATAGGGACATAGCTTGAGGGGATGAGAAAGTGAGACAGAAGGAGTAGAAGAGAGTATAAGGGATGAAGTAAATGTAAGTGGGAGAGGGGGAGAAAAACAGTTTGCAGTATGAAGGCAAAGGGGGTGGGATGAGTCATTTTGATAAGAGATTGGCACACACTTGATGCGGTTTTACTTCAAAACTTCCTTGAAAACCCTTACAGCCACTGGCATTTGGAAAGTTAGCCTCCAGTCATTTAAAATGGTCCGTGTCGTTCAGGTCTCTCATAAGTTGAATAAACGCCAAGCGGCTCAATGTTGTGAAAGAGGGCTCAGAGATTAGACGACAGTATTAACTTTGAAGCCCCTTATGAATTTAAATTGTACCATTGTCTCCAGTCGGCTTCACCCTCTTCTATTCATTATATTGCCAGTCCAACTTTCTTCAACAAAGTCCCTGTACGCTCATATTTATATTAATTTAACAACTTTCCTCCCTTCATCCACGCTTATTCATTAACATCCTTTGATTTACTCTGCATTTATGCCACATATTATCCCTCATTTTTCACAAACAACCATTTCAAGTCACTAAACTTTCATAATAAAAGCATGTTTCTAAATTCTTTAAAAAAAATTATAACATTGAAAATTTTAAGAAAAAGTTAATTAAAAAATCTGGAGTGGCCTACACTCAACTTTCCTATAAGTAAATTTAATATCAATCCCCTTGGGTATATAAGATATAATGTTTCATTTAAGCATAATGCATACATCTAAATGGGAGATGTTTATTAGTCTTTCATTCCTGAGGTAGTCAGATAGTAATGATTGATCGACTTATCAAAATATAAGCTTATTTTTGTATATCACACCACTGATGCAAATAATCTCATTAGTATAACTACAGTAGTAATAACATTTTTGAAAAGCCAAAGTAAAAAAATTATTGCTAGGAAATATTCTCCTGCAAGAGAACATGGCTTTTGTTCAAGTAGCCAGTGGATTTCTTACATCGTTTACTTAACCTCCTTCTACATTGAATATTTAAGCCAAATTCTTAAATTTAAAACAGGAAAATACTCTTATTTTCTCTGACAAACGTCATAAACATCGAAGAGAAAATGTCGTTTTAAGATAATTTATAATTACATTTATTAATCTTCAAACGAAAGATTTCAACTCTGAATTATCTTTTACGATTTTGGTCTTTTATACCCGCGCGTCTTATCCTCAGTTAAACTTGCCCTAGGAGATTTGATCATCTGCTCCTGGTACCTGTCGCGGAACAGATCCGGGATTCGGCGACTCCTGGATCGTTGGTGGTATTCAGAACATCCCCCGTGGGAAATGTTTTCTCATTTTTCGTCGAGAGAGAGCGCATTGCGCGTGAGCACTCTTTTAGTGCGTCTTCATCTAAGTTTTTTATTTTTTGGAGCAATAGTGAGAAGTTCTTAACCTTCACTCATCGAATTTTTCAGCGTTTTTTGCGTTTTTTCGATTTTACTCCCCCCCCCTCCTTTTTTTTCATATACCTGGCCCCTACCCATTTTTATTTTCTTACCCCCCCTGACAGTTTCCCATCATCTCCGGTCCTCTGGGCCAATCCCCTAATCCAGAAAATTTCTGGATTGTACTTTGCCCCCACTTTTAAACGCGTTTTTCTCGGCTCCTGTTGGAGCTATAGGCACAGGGAAAACGAAATTTTAACCAAGATAACAAGGAGCATCCGGCGAGATGAGTGGGAAGTCTCCAAAAGCCGATCAGAAATCAACCTCCTCCAGGAATGAAGAGCAGATGATCAAATCTCCTAGGGCAAGTTTAACTCAGGATAAGACGCGCAGCCCGACCAAAGCTGCCAACCCCCGTCCAAGGGGTGCAGACGGAAAGTATGTGTTCTTCCCTATGGGGCCCATTTTTGTGTAAACTTGATCCATCAAAGATTCTGGACCGTAGCGTGGTAACAAGCAATGCTAACACACTCACCCACCCACCCACACACATACAGACATCATCGAAAAAACTTCATAAAACGACTTCTGGGACCTCGAAACATGTAATTCCGTCAAAATTTCGAGATCGAATTTTTTCACGATCACTATACTTTACTTCTAGTAAAGTAAAAACAAAGTTTGAAACAAAATTAATTTATCAACAATAGTTAGTAAACTGCCAACACGAGATGAATTAAAACGTTATTAAATATGCTCCTATGATTTTGATGTTTCTTTTGACATTATTGCGGTAATTGGGACCAACTAAATTTATGAAACCAGAAAGACCGAAAATTCTCATGAAGTATTGAATTTAGTAACTACATTTGATAAACAAAATTTTAATCTTGTTCAAAAAAACATTATTAAAATACTGTTTAGAATGTTATATTCGTTATATTGCCATTTGACCCTTTTTCTTAGCTCAGTTTGGAAAATAAGAGCTCTTTTTAGCTCATTTTTTGTATTATTTTAGCCAGAATCGTTACCTGATATTTGGTAACACTATCTTTCAACCGCATCAAGCGGTCTTCGACATGGTCATATGTCAACTGATTTGTTCAGAGAAGAAATCAGTTAAGATTTGACTCTTAAGTAGACCGCTTGTTACGGTTGAAAGATCTTAGTCTTATTCCTGATTTCTTACTGTGGGTTAGACGTTGATTTTATTTCATATGTTTATAGTAAAATCTTGTTATATATCATCAATTATATAGTCGTCTTTTTATCCTTCATACAATTTATTGGTTTTTATAATATCCATCAAATAGATTTTATTACATTCATAAGTTTCCGAAGTCAATGATTATAAGGTTAAAAACTGAAGAACAGTAATAAAACTTATTATTAAATTCTATTCTTGTAACCTACATTGGTTTTAAAATTGCTGGTATAATCACATAAGATTGTGAATTTTAGTTTATAAAACCTTCCATGTTTTAACTCACGAGCTATATAATCTTCTATTTTGTGGTATTTACTCATGATTAGAATGAGGCAAAGAATCACCGAGTCTCCACATAAAAGATGTTTTGTGTCGAGCTATTTTCATTCTTCCTTTGTGTAAATGGCCCATTGATGACCTTTTTTACAAGTCATATACTAATAACCTCTTTTTGAGTGGTTATAAAATGAAATGTGCACTACTGATAAATATATAGAATATTATAAACATGTTATAAGTAATTATTTCAATAGACATTATAATTTTCTGCAAATTATTCTCAGGAAACAATGGAATACAATATACGTATGTACGCATCTAAATAGAAAGTGACAAAAAATTAAGATTATTCTGAAATTCATAAAGAATGATACTACTTGATTTTTAAATTGTGGGAAATGTAATAAACTAAATAAGTGTAAATAAAATTTACAATAATGTATTCATAATCGGATTTTACAAGAAATCTTTCTAGTATTTCTTCTCTTATGATAGTGGTACTAAAATGTTAAATAATGTTTCTTTCTTATTTGTAATGCTTATAATTTGTATTATCATATTAATTTACTGCTAAATATAAAATAAATCTTTTTAAATCAGTAGTCATGGAAGTTCAAATTAAGAAAAGGTTTCAATTTAAGTTACGAACAATATAGATTATTATTACTATTCAAGAAATATTTATGTCTTGAAAATAGATATGATGAGTTGAGTGCTGAAACATTATACACACTCACTTATACAAACATGCAAAATAAACATTCATACTCACTCTAATACGTAGGTACAAAAAAAAAAAATCTGGAGTGGCCTACACTCTACTTTACTATGAGTAACTTAATGTCAAATTTCTTGAGTATATAAAATATAACGTCTCATTTAAGCATAACGTAAACATCTAAATGGGATATAATTATTAGCCTATCATTCCTGAGATAGTACAGATAGTGATTGAAGGACATATCATTTTATAAGCTTATTTTTGTACATCACAAATAATTTATTATTTGCAAATAATTGCATTAGTATAACTACAGCAGTAATAACATTATTGAAAAACCAAAGTGAACATTTCCTGAAACGATTTATTCTCCTACAAGAGAATGGCTTTCGTTCAAACAGCCAGTAGATTTCTTACATCGATTACTTGACATCCTTCTACTTTGAATATTAAAGTAAAATTTTTAAATTTAAAACAGGAAAATACCCTTTTTTTCTCTGAAAAACATCTTTAACTGCGAAGAAAATGTTGTTTTAAGGTGATTTGTTAATTAAAGATGTACGATAATTACATTTATTAATCTCTAAACGAAAGATTCAGATTATGAATTATCATTTACATTTTTGGTCATTTATAGAATTATCATACTGGGAATTTTAATCTTTAAAATAATAATAAGCTTCTTAGTATTTAATAAGATCATTTTCCTTCCCCTTTGTCAAATAACATATATACGATTTTTTTCTGAGTGAGTGTTATCATTTTCCTGCACAATATTATTCCTCTTATATCTCATATAATTCAATAAACAATTTAAACTGTTCCTTTATAAAATCAATTTTATCTCAGTGGATTCGCTCAAAAAATTTCTAAGTCAATGTAAAAAAATACAAAAAATTCGACAAGTATAGCAGGTATTTGTAACTTCAAAGATAATGTGAAAATTTCAAAACTCTAGGGTTATCAGTTTAGGAGAAATAAATGTTAAAAAAAAACCTGTTTTTGGCAAAAAAAGTGACTTTCCCATCATGCATAATTCTTCCCAAACAATAGGGATCTTCGTCTTTATGAGGCCCATTTTTGTGTAAAATATCAACTTAATCCATCAAAGATTCTGGACCCTAGCGTGGTAACAAGCAATGCTAACACACGCACCCACCCACCCACCCACCCACCCACACACATACAGACATCATCGTAAAAACGTCATAAAACGACTTCTGGGACCTCAAAACATGTAATTCCGTCAAAATCTCGAGATCGAATTTTTTCACGATCACTATACTTTACTTATAGTAAAGTAATATATAATCATAAAAGTAATCAAAAATTATATTGTAGGGTAAAAAGCGAATGAAATAGCCTCCACATATAGAAATTTATTTGTATAAACAATGCGTTTCGAACACGTAGTGTCTTTCTTCTAGCATTAACTAAAAAATACAATGTCATCAGGGAGTCCAAAGTAAATATAGTACAAAATAAAATAAGGATGAGAGTACAAACCTAAGGGTGAGTGTCTGTGGTATAACTGACTGGGAATAGGATGGAATGGGTGTGGGTTCGAAACGCGTTGTTTATACGATTGAATTTCTATATGTGGAGGCTATTTCATTAGTACATATCACTTTGAGCCATATTTCTTTATATGATAAAGATCAAATTGCCCTACAAATAGATGGAGTAACTACAGTTTAACGAGTAACTAGAATTAATAATAATAATTACGTAATCTCGGTATATCTGCACCTGGCAGTTCTGAGAGACAAGTAAACAATGCAGCTAATTAAGCTCCGATCCATTGTTACTATCGTAAATCAAGTAACAATTTCAATTTCATTAAATTAAAGTTTTAACTTTGCGAATAAAGATTACCAGAGAATAAACCTAATACCAGAAGAGTCGATTCCTTACCAAAACTACCAAAAACCTTACAAAACTTTAATACCAAAACTACGAATTTCCTATATCGTATATTTATAATAAATTAAGATTTTTTTATTTAAAATAGCATTTCTTCAATATTAATATATTAATAATTTTAAACTAATATATATTTAGTTTAGAAACTAATAATAATAATATATTTTCCAATATATTATTATTTAATTTTCAAATCATATTTTTTGACTGATGAATAAATTTAACCTTCTAAATATTCTTTTAAGTAAAAGAGTTAGACATCTCTATCTTGAAGTAATAACAATGAATTTAGTCTATTTGGAAAAGGTTGTGAAATTGAATTGATGTTTAGTTAGTACTTGTATGAGAAATTTGTTTTTTACAAAAATTAAAGTCCGGTTCAAGTTATATTTACGGCGCTAGTACAACTAAACTGCAATTAAAAAAATAAAGAAAACATAAAACAGTTATAAGTAATAATATTGAGCTGAAGGGTGACTATTTGGAGGGGAGACGACTGTAGACTGTATGGAAAGTGTTCTGCCTTTTGTAATAAGAAGATAGCCGTATAAGATATACACATCAGTTGGATTCAAACAAACTGGAACTAATGTGGCAGAATACTTTTGTTTCAAACTTGATTATGTTTCAAATTACCTAATTAATTTTTCTGATATTTGTCTTAGTAATTTCTTCTCAAAATAATGTTTGTCTTATTCAATGTTGCTATATTTAGTTTTATTTAGTTCTAAGATATTATTTAAGTTTTACATAATTTGTAGGGACCAGGTTATCTCAGTGGCAACGTGCTCGCCTCTGGATTGGTAGATCTGGAGTTCAACACACACTCTGTCCCTCGATATATTCACGCAGGGGATGAAACAAAAATTTGAACACATCGTTCCTCGAAGAGGACTTAAGCCGTCGGTTCCGAGCCTTCACAATGTCAGGTATTCCTTATAGATCTTTGCTCTAAATACACTTGAGTCAGCCAAATTTAAGAACAAAATTAGGAACAAAGGCCTTGTAGGGACACTGCAAACAAACCGAACTTAACTTCCATAATATGAATGAAAGGTGACCATTGGGGGGGAAACGACTGTCGACTGTATGAAAGTCTGGCTTTTGTAATAAGAAGATGGCGAAACGTTTAACAGATACATATCAATTGGATTCAAATTGAAATGTTTTATTGAAAAATTGGTTATCATTATATCTGCTATTATTATAATACTATTGTATTATCTTTATTTATTCTTTTAACATATATTTTCCATGTTATTTCTTTTTATACTACACCATTTGTTAGTGTAAAATTACTTTAGTCGGTAAACTCAATAAATAAATAAACTTCGAGGGACAACTTAGTTAATTATGCGAAATATTCTTTAACCTGGAAAGTGGGTTCACCCAGGAAGACAGATTTTTGATTTGTTTCCAAAGTGATCATAAACACAGACGCTAGCGTTTTATAGCCATGATAGAATAACTTATCCCGTACATAAATAATTTAACTGGAACATCATTTCAGATGGTTATTTCACATCTTGTTTATAGCTATTCGTATTATTTGCTTCACTTCCTCTCTTAAAAGCTATTTCATCTCGGTTTTAATATTCTACCGTCAAACTCCATTTTAATATGATGTAGAACGAAATCTAATATAGCTGTTATAATAGTAAATATTTGTTATAATAAATTTATTCCCACCAGTTTCAATAATAATACAAGTAATAAAAAAATGAAATGTAATTAGTTTTTTTTTTATAATCTACCCTTCTATTTATTACTTTACTGTAAAAACAGCATTTTGCAAAAAGAGTAATCTAAAAAGTACTTAGTTTTGCCATTTTAACGGAAGTTTCCTGAATAATGTTGGATTTTTCTTTATTTGTATTTATATATTTATAAATTTATGAATAGACAATGTCAGCAGCTTAAGTTCCGACTGGTGAAAAACCTGATAAAAAACTTTATTATTTTGAGACAGTTATTTGTGAGATTGTATTTTGAAAAGTTATGCGCTTCCTGTCATAATATTAGCATTTATTCTCAGGGATATGTTTTAAATTTGAAGATAGTAGCAGTTATTAAAAGTTGTTCCACTAAAATGTTCACAGATGCTAATTGAAGGTTTGCACGACTGAAATGACATGTATAAGGTATTAAGATTAATATGACTCTGGATGGAAATAAATTAAGGATTGCGGTAAACAATGAAGGAAGTTTGACAGCTGTTCCATTCCCTGACAGAATCACAAGGGCTGCGATATGTACTGGAGAAAATACACGTTGGGTTAAGATAACCTTTTTAAAAAGTAGAGAGAGGCCCACTAAAAATACATCAAGTTGAAGAGAAATACAGGGGAGTAGAATTAAATGTTTCAATACCAATCTCAAACTGTAATAACAAACCAATTCATACAAAATTATGGCTGTATAATTCATAAAATATTTATCTTACAGTATATTCAACATTAGTATAGGTAAAAAGATAATTGATTTCATATAAACACGTGAAATAACAATGAATGATCAAACCACAATAAGACATGGGAAAACAAGACTAAGATCTTTCAACCGTAACAAGCGGTCTTCGTCAGAATCAAAAACATTTGTTTGACATTCGTCAGTTTTTGACTCTGACGAAGACCGCTTGTTACGGTTGAAAGATCTTAGTCTTGTTTTCCCATTTGTTATTGTGGTTTGATCACTGATTAGTATAGGTGCATGTGACATTGTCCATAAACAATAGAATTCTTTTCTTCACCAAGATAGTATGGTATTATCAAATTGAATTAATGTCTATCAAATTGTGGAAATTTTATTTACATTAAATAATATAATTTAATATAATTAATGTGCATAATTTGTAAACTCATAAACATCTCTTCAAAACACTCAAACACGAAACAGACACACACAATATACTAATGAAACGCACATGCACGCATCCAGACATAAAAAATGTAGTTATGAAATTTAATTGTGCAATCTGTTATAGTAAGTATTGTATTTAGTCATATTGGGGAAAGTATTCTGTCTCCACACAATAAAGTTTATTATATTATTATTATTATATTATTATATTATATATTATATTATATTATATTATATTATATATTATATAATTATATTATTATTATTATTATTATTATTATTATTATTATATTATTTATTATTATTTAATTGTGCAATCTGTTATAGTAAGTATTGTATTTAGTCATATTGGGGAAAGTATTCTGTCTCCACACAATAAAGTTTATTATATTATTATTATTATATTATTATATTATATATTATATTATATTATTATATTATATAATTATATTATTATTATTATTATTATATTATTTATTATTATTTAATTGTGCAATCTGTTATAGTAAGTATTGTATTTAGTCATATTGGGGAAAGTATTCTGTCTCCACACAATAAAGTTTATTATATTATTATTATTATATTATTATATTATATATTATATTATATTATTATATTATATAATTATATTATTATTATTATTATATTATTTATTATTATTTAATTGTGCAATCTGTTATAGTAAGTATTGTATTTAGTCATATTGGGGAAAGTATTCTGTCTCCACACAATAAAGTTTATTATAAAAAAACCAGCAACGCGTTTGAAACACTTGATGTTCTTCTCCAGGTTACATTTAAAAAATATATGCATATGTTTGCTTTAGGAACGTTGGGGTGAATTAATTAAAATTGAATACAATATCTGTTATATTATATATACAATGTCTGTAATATGTGAATATATTACACTATTGAGTGATAACTTGGGAATAGTATTAAAATGGCTTAATTAATCCTTAACTTTAAACAGCATACAGAAAAATGTCCTATTTTATAAATAAAATAGATTCTTAATTACTACTCTGCTGGGGTGGTTGTTCAGATGGTGTCAGAGAGTGTTTTTAGAGGTGGGAGGGAGTTGAGAGTAAGCAGGAGGTCTTGCCAGGTATATTTGCCTAATTGTACAATGAGCACATGTTCTTTTTTCTTATAATAAACTTTTTTGTGTGCTGACATAATACTTTCTCCAATATAGTTATAAAATATTGATTCAGAGGTATATCAGAACATTAATTCTGTGGTTACTGTTTCCAACACTTAATTTACAGGTTTTCAACTTTAGTGTTGTTCTAGAAGGAAAAAGTATGAATGATGTACTTAATGCAGTCTAATTAGTACTTACTAAAAAAAAAACTCAAGATGTGTGGCTCACGTTTATTTATCACTCATCTTATTTATCGAAGAGTCACATTTCAGAGAGAGCAACTCGAAATATGTAAATATCAACATCATCCAACTCATAAATAGCAATATATAAATCGTTCCTAGATACTAATCGTCAAATTAATTCTCTTAACGCTTACTTACATATAATTTAAGTATCGGGTACTTAATATCTCATTATAGTTTTATAACTTCACGGTAGGGTTTGTCATAAGC
Organism: Hermatobates lingyangjiaoensis; assembly: GCA_026182355.1. Lineage (NCBI taxonomy): Eukaryota > Metazoa > Arthropoda > Insecta > Hemiptera > Hermatobatidae > Hermatobates > Hermatobates lingyangjiaoensis. Next base: position 1,517,115 of record JAPFBL010000020.1, read on the forward strand.
TCTAACAGATTATTTGAAATCTATTGTAATCCGCAAATTTGAAAATTTGTAATCCGCCCTACAATTGTTTGACGTATTTCAATATAATTAAGCCGTTTTCTTTAAAAGTTCTGTAGGTCCATTTTGATAAAATGAATAAAATTTTTATACTGTGAAATTTTTATTTATAATCTCTTTGCAAAAAATCTGTTAAAATTCAATGTACATTTTAACAGATTTTTTTTTTTTAAAATGTTTATGAATAAAAAGTTCATAGTAAATTGTATTCATTTTTATCGTTACTTAATTTGTGTCAAAATGGACTTACACCACTTTCAAAGGAGGCTCATATGATTAAATTCTCTCTAAATTGTTTGATAACTTCTCGATATAGTTTAGCAGCGTCTTATAAAGCCAAAATTCTTAATATAAGAAGAATTCAACAATTCTCCACAAAACAAAAAGAAGTTTAATATGAAACTAACAAACGCGTTTCAAACACTTTGTGTTCTTCTTTAGGTTAACATATAAAAAAATTACTTACCTGTGACTGTGACTAAAGTCTAACCAATACATATTTCCTCTCTCTCTAGCCATGCTTTTCTCTATCAACTAACTTCTTTAATATTTTACTACCAAAAGTTACAAATTTTTTGAAGATTTCATAAAAAACGTCTCTTTTGGTTGTCGTCCCATTCAGTCAGTAAAGAGATCTGTGTGTCCAACATAGCATCAGGAATGAGCTTGTAGCCTCATGTAGTCATAGTCACGATTCACATGAAGTTGCCATATTCCTCAAGGCCTTTTTATTCATCTTGCATACTGCAATAGAATGTTGTTCCCAAAATAAAACGGCTTTGTGACGAAACAAGTCTGTTAGCACTTGTGAAACAACCGTCGTTCTTATTGTTTCATATTGAAAAAAAAAATGTAAACTGTACCAGTGACAAATGAACAGCCGTTTCTAAACTATGTTATATAGACATCTATTTCTCACAATAACAGTTTTAAGAAAGTCGTGTTTTCAATCCCATTTCTTCCATTATTAATACTAACGCCCTCCAGTATTTCCCGTAACTGCTTCCGTCTACAGCTCTGCACTCATAGTGCTGATTTTTTTATAGCCTTCGCATCAACTGAGCTGAACTTAGAATTTTACAGGAAAAACGTTAACCAAAGTCAGTATCTAAAATACTGAGAACATTTACTTAAATGGATCATAAATGCAAAAGCCACTCTGATTTTCAATAACATTGAAGATTTCCTGATATGTATACACACATATATATAAATATATATACATAACCAATTAAAAGTGTGTGCGTTCTGTGTTCTGTGTGTTCTTTATGTCAATATTGTTTATATATATATATATATATATATATATATATATATATATATATAAGGTAAGTTCTCTAATTGGGATTCGGTCAATTTTACAGGATAAAAAATCAAACTCTTTTTGCCGACGTGTCATAATATTTAAAACCTTTTTCATAAGCAGAAGTAAGAATTTTTTAACTAAGAAAATGAAATTTACATTATTTTAAGGAACAACATTGTTAACTGGACAAAACCTTCGACTAGATTGATTATTGTATCTGTTATATATATATGTATATATGTTTCTTCTTTGTTTTTTATATTAGTTGTGTTTTTGACTCTGACGAGGACCGCTTGTTGTAGTTGAATGATCTTAGAATTTTTTCCCATTTCATATTCTGGTTTCATCATTCATCGTTATTTCACGTGTTTATGTAAAATCTTGTTATATATATAAATGGTTTTTAAATCTTTACACTATAAAGAATTGTCCCAATCAATCAATTTTTTTTCTAAACACTGTTATCATAAATTATGTTTTGCATTCATAAAAAAATTGTAAAATTTTTACTTTCAAATCTAATCGAGATAAAAATATTTTAAAGGAATTACTAAGTAATTTATTTCTTCAGTTTTATTTTCAAAAGTTCATACCACTGTAGGCTTTCCCAATTTTTATCAGCAACATTTATATATGTAACTGAATTAAATAGAAATAGAATATTGTAGTACAAGCTGTATTGAATATGTTACAACAACCTATATATAGAGGCTGGAAACATGTATGCCGGTATTGAAGTATAAATTTTTGCCCCCTTATTTTTATTGAATTAAATTTTTTTGCTTACAATTTTAGTTAATATGATTCAACAAAAGTGAAGCAATTTGTTCAAGTACTGATAAACATCAGAAAAATCTAATAAGAGTCGAGTTTCGAGTTTCAAAATTATTTCATTTTAAAAATAAGGGTTTTTTATTTAAACTAATAAGGCAATTCCAAGTAGTTGTTGGTCGTTTCATTTTTTTTTTAAATAAAAAGGCCCAGATGTGTTCAGGCTTGTGAAAATGACTTACATAAAGTAGAGGGACTTCATAATTTTTCCCTTAGGAATGAGGAGGGCTGGAGCTTTGCCTTGAATATATACCGCCTTATTACCACCAGCCTCCCACGCCAGTGGGCAAAAAGCAAAAAAAAAAAGTTATTATTTTGTTCAATTAAAAAAATAAAAGGAAAGACTGGAATGACGTCTGGTTGAGTTTGTGTGTGTGTGGGTGGCTAATGATTGTGCGCTCGGCTTTAATACGGCTTACCAGCTGTGCTGGTCCACCTCTCTAGTGGATAGGCGACGAGGACAGTAGACACTATACTGTCTCCCTTCCACACCCACACTACTATCTCTTATAAATATATCAGGCCGGTGTATAAGTATTGCAGCTTTTTTTAGATAAATGGTATTCGACAAAAAACAACAATAATACTTCATTTAGAACATTTAAAAACATTTATATTCTGGAATATATTCAGCATCTAATGTACTTACCGCTTGCAATTTCCTTGGTAGGCTGTCAATTCCACGTGTGACGAAATTAATGTTCTTAGAGGCAATGTACTCTTTGATGGCGGTCGTTGATTCATCCCACTCAGTTCCAGGCCATTTTTGTTATATATTTACTTACATATTACTGTATATATAAATGTGTATGTATATACTTCACTTAAGGAAACGAAACACGACCCAGACTGGACACAACACCAGTTCAAAATTCAAGAAGAGTAACACAGAGTAAGGAAACACACTTACAGACTCAAATTTTCGGGTAATCCGTCTTTAGGAGAGAAGAGAAAGGGAGACCAAGCACATTGTAGACGCAACGACGAGTAACCCAACGACGTTACTTGCGGTTGCGTCTACAATGTGCTTGGTCTCCCTTTCTCCTCTCTCCTAAAGACGGATTACCCGAAAATTTGAGTCTGTAAGTGTGTTTCCTTACTCAGTGTGTTACTTTTCTTGAATTTTGAACTCGTATATGTATATATCTATATATATTAGACCTGATGATGACCAACGTTTATATGGTCGAAAGCTCGAAATATATTAACGATGTCTCTAGGACAGATGTTATGGCAACTGCAGCCAGAAGAAAGAAAAATCGCCCGAAGGATCGAGGCCACCAGCGCAAAGATAGTGAGTGCAGAAGCTGCTGCAAATTTTAACCATATATATATATATATATATATATATATATATATATATGATCAAACTACAATATGAAATGAAAAAAAGAGGACTAAGATCTTTTAATCTCAACAATCTGTCATCGTCAGAATCAAAAACTCAACCTGAATTTCATATTGTGGGTTTTATCATATTATGGCAATAACATAAACCATTGAACGGTTAACGTGATTGTCTGTAGGAGAATATGACAGTCGAAGAAGCAGGCTCTAACTTTTCTCTGCGATAGACTTGACTACGTGACGTTTGATAAGAGTTCGACATGATGGTGCTGCACTCAAACCTTTCTCCATGTGGTACACAATAATATGAAGAATATGAGGAAAATTTTTGATATGCATTCTAAAAAATATGATATTTTAATATGTAAAAAAATGGAGTGGCTGATTCTCTACTTTACTATAACATAATAAACTTCTTCGGTATATAATATATAACGTCCCATTTAGGCATAATATAAATGCCTAAATGGGAGATGTTTATTAGACTTTTATTCCTGGAGGTAGTACATATAGTGATTGAACCACATATCACTACATGTGCTTTTTGTTGTGTATCACACCACTGATGAATATAATATGATTAGTAAAACTACAGCAGTAATAAAATTTTTGAAAAGTAAACGTGAGATTTCGTTTATTTCCGTTGATTTTTTACATGCAAAAATATTGTTTCTCTTATATCTCATATAACTCAATAATTATATACATTTTTCAATTATACCTCTAAAAATTAATTTTATTTGAGTGGATGCACTTAAAACATTTCGTGTAGTGGACACAAACTTTGGATACATACTCACCCACCCACTCACGCACACGCACTGACATCATCGAATAAACTTCGTAAAACCACTTCTCAGAACATGTAATTCCGTCAAACTCTCGAGGTTATGCTCCCATCCATTTTAAAATAAAATCTAAATATAAAATTTATCTTTTATATTGATTCAAATGTCCAACTTGACTAACTGTAAAATGGAGTCAGCATTAAGACAAGCAACAAAATGTTAAAAAAAGTTACTTAAAATCACTCACGCTATCTACAATTCACGGTGTTGATCAAACTCATTTCATTGTTATATAAGTAAAACAAATGAGAATCAATGTTAGATCAGTCTTCTAGGTTCAAAGCAAACTATAAATATGAACGTTGAGTTATATTTTAAAAAAATCTTTGTGATGCTTGCTAACATAAAAACGTGAAGGATATGATACATTAAGAAGTTGACAAAGCCTATAAAAAGGTTTTAAATAAAAACAAACATCAGCATTGAACTGACTGCCAAAACAATGATTCATTTTATACATATTCTATTAGACACCAAATATTTCGTAAGAATTGTTTACCTATTTGGGTTAAATAAGATATATGGTCTTTACGAATGTATTAAGAAAATAAAAAAAGTCAAATCGTGATGTTAGGCTACGAAAAAAATATCTGATAAAATGAAATCGATGGCATTGAGAGTTTAATTTAAACCTGGAAGTCAGACCGAACGCTGATTTTTTGGTCATATTCTATTAGATGGACCATAGATTATACAAATTGCATATATATAAGGTGAATAAGCACAACAAACACGATGTATCAATTATAAAGGGAAATGCTAGAGGGAAAGAATAAATACATAAATTATCTGAGACTTCTTACTTTTGTCATAAAAGAGTAAGTCAATTTGAATAGTGATGCTTAAATATAAACTAAATTCACAGAAATAATACACACACGAGAGATCACAAACACTGAGTACTATATTTCGACAGCTTCGTCATCAGATGGAAAGATGTGACCCTCGGAAAGCAAGAAAGGTTTCAATTAACCGTTAATTACTGATATATAGTAATATATTACTTATTTTTTGCTTATATAGATAGATATATAATATAGAGTTATATGTGCATTGGTTATACTTATAAATTTGAGTGGTGTGTAGTATGTGTGTGTGTATGTGTGTGTGTGTGTGTGTGTGTGTGTGTGTGTGTGTGTGTGTGTGTGTGTGTGTGTGGTGTGTGTGTGAAAGTGTGCTCATATGAATATGTTCGTTTATGTAAGAACATTGATAACAAAGTCATATGTCTATCAATTTTTCTTGTCTTCCAAAACTGGTGTTTTGCAGTATTTGCTCACTAATTCTTCATAGTCACCTTAAAGCAATATCTCTATTATATCAAAGAATCATCAGTTTAAAACAAGACAACTATAAAGAGTTGTATATCAAGTTATTGAATGTGGCTTTGTGAATGTTTTGCGCGTTTTGAAAATATTGCGCTATATTTAAGAAAATAGGTAAGGAGTGATGAAGGAAGGGTGATAATTGTGGCCTAATGAGAAAGACTGACGATGTAAGAGGCCACTAAGAAGGGTTCCAAGGCAGCCCCACTCAAGAGTTGATTAGTGCAGTAACCCAATATTGCAACTTGTCGACACTTCTAATTGGTTATCCCAACGTTGTCTTTACATCGCTTGTCCTTTTCCCACTTACGCCATGCTGCTGTTCTAGACCCTTGCTCTCAATGCACTTCTCTCTGATACAAACGCTTTCTCTTCTCTATCAACTGTCACTAATGCCTCCCACCCTTTATACTCAACACATGTTATTTATTAATTAGCTCCTTTCCGCCAACAAATTTGTTTTAACTAACATAATCATTAGTTACTCGGATTTACGAATGGTATTTTTTTTAATTCTATCAGTCCAGCCCTCTTATATCACATTAATTATAATATATTACTTACTCTAAAACAATGATCAAACCACAATATGAAATAGGGAAGAAAAACTAAGTTCTTTTAACCGTATCAAGTCAGAAAAAAAACTTTAGTCAAATACTAGATGCAGAAACATCATAATGATGGTTTGAGAGGAGTGGGAGGAAAGAGTGGTATTTTAAAAGGGTGTAAAATGCAGGAAAGGACAATAATCCAGGGGGATTGGGATGTTTGGAGAAACAAAAGAATACAGTAAGAAAGAGTAAAAAACTATCCGCTAGCTGTCAACCCTTTTAGATGAGGCTATTGCTCTCGTCAAGAAAGAATCAAGTTTGGAAAGCCCATTTGAATAGTTTGGTAACAGCCTCTTCCAAGGGGGTAGTTAGCTAGTGGCTAGCTTACTTAGCTAGTGGATAGTTTCTTACTCTTTCTTACTGTACTCCTTTGTTGTGAAATCTTGTATTAATTTGTATATATATATATACGAAATTGTCACAATAACAGGTGATAAAAATATTTAGGCGACTCACCACAAATGAATGAAGATAGTCGCTCATTATAGGCTTTTCTAAGAGCTTAGTTAACACTAGTTCAGACCTTTTTAAATTAGATGAATTTCTAATTGAAGGAATCTTTAATCAAATCAAGACTTTTCGACTGTAATAGGGAAAAATACTGTCAATGATGCCAATCTTAATCCAACTTTAAATCAAAATTCATAAGTTGCCTACAGCTTGTATTCACTTGCTCTCTGATGACGTGAAAACGAATGGCCTCAGAGAGACTATCTTCAATCATTTGTGGTGAGTTACCTGAATATATATATATATATATATTAATTTCGAATCAAACTTGACTCAAAAGTAGCTGATAAATCATAAAACAAAAAAAAATTATTTTAAATCTTCTGTAAATGTTTAAATCAGGAAATTAGTATAATATTAATACATGGTTCGTTTTCCGTAAATTCAGTAGAATGATATCTTAATTTTGAATAATTATTAAGAAAGGAAGGAAGTTTGTTGACAGTTTGATTTATAAAGGCCAGACATCTAACAGGTGTAAGTCATTACTGTGGCACGTGCCTGGTCAAGGTAGGTAGAACTCTGGTCACGCTCAACCAGATTTCATGGTCTTCATTGAAGACCCCAGTGGTGGTTATCTGTTCAATGACCAATGAATCAAACAGATGTTAAGAGCTTCATACGTGCTGAGTATAAGACTTCCAGTCAGCTGTTCAAATGAAGGCCTTTATATATCACCTTAGTGAATGACTAAAAATTAGTTAGTGAATATTTTGAAGTTATTTTCTCTAACAGTGTTGCAAATCAAATGTCAATGTGAACTAATTAGATAAAAAACGTATTAAACCAATTGAATGCCCGTTTTTTTCTAAACAAAATATTTAGCTATCCGTTTCGGTTCAGTTGCAACACACAGATAAAATAAACCTAAATGTCTTTTTAAGATAGTATAACAAACCTAGATATACAAATTAAAAACCATTTGTAGCTCTGTAGTTTATATGTTCTTAGTTAAAACATACCAGTATTCGTAACTGCTGTAGTGATATCAAATTAGGTATGCAGAAAGTCATACACAATATAGTATTACTAATATACAGATAAAAGTTCAACCAAATTAAATATTTTTTTTTATCTTCCAAGAAATATGCTATTTATATTTTATCTTCTTAAAATATAAGAATTCCGGTTCAATGGACCAGAATGTTATGCGTATGATGTGGTCACAGCCAAGTTAGTATTCTTCATTTATATATAGTTCAGGTTAGACGTCTAACCATGCACCTTGGAGTAGGAGCATTACGAGAACACACAACCAAAATGCACAACCAACAACTCACAAGGAAGATGTTAATAGAAAACACCGTAGTGCTCAAACAAGAACAAGATCAGAGGAGGCTGCAAATAATAAAAGCACTTCTGATTCTAGAAAACAAACCAGAATTAAACCAACAGCATACAGGAAACACACAGTAACCAAAACTACTAGGAAGAACAACCCACCCATCACAATTATTTTTTAATTTTTCATAATAATTTTTATAATTTTTGAAACCATACTGTAACCAACCTTAACTATAGTGGAATTTTTTCTTTCTATTATGTTTACATACCTGTTTGGTAGATAACAATATCAGAACATTCTGGAGATGGTTGAAGACAACCGAAACATGTCAATAATTTAGATAATTTAATTCATCTGTTACATTTAGAATAATTGCAACTTATAATAAATAGTGATGTCTAACAGTAGCTTTGCTCATATTATACGTGAACTCAACCTTGAAGAAAGAAAATTAGCTAGAAGATTTGAAAAGCTCAATAATAAAAAGGTACGTGCAATCAAGTCAATTGATTTTAATACAACTTGTATAAAAGAAGGTCTGCTTCCTACCTTTACTAAAATATATACATATATATGTATATATACAACTGAAAAAAAAACATAATGAACGGGAACACTTATTGGGATCAATATTTTGAACCAAAGTTTGTCTTCAGCAAGAGAATAGAAGAGAAGAAGAAAAGCTACGTGCGTTCAAGGCGAAAGGGTGGAAGGCAACTATATATATATATATATTCGTATATTTGGGGAACAGTCAAAGAAGACCGAAACGTCAGTAACAATAAAAAAATGGACAGCAAAACATATGGTGAGTTATTACACCTAGTTCCTAGAGAAATCAAAGTAAGACTACGAGATTTGGAAAAGAAATCTAGAAAACTGATAAAGACAAAAGTGGGCAGAAAATTTAATCTCACATGCATATATATATATATATCACCAATATTACGGAAACGACATTGCTCTTAATATTTTATATTTTGTTGTCATTAAGATGGCTCTCGATGAATGGAATTTTTTATTCTTTAGTTGATGACCTTCGATTTGAAATAAATTCCTTTGCATTTCCTTCTTAAGAACTCTTTTAATTCTCTAGTACTGTTTTATTTTTAATCTTAAGTAACGTCTTTACATCTGAAGCGTAACGAAAATTACATCCTCGAATGAAATGAAACATATTTTAATAGCATGACTTTCACTCTTGAAGTTAAGTTCCTGCCTACAGTAATTTCAGTACACTTTAATGGTCAGTTAACTTATAATAACTTAAAAATTTGACCATCTAAACAATAAATGCAGTAATCTTTGTTGAAGTTTGAAAGGACGTTTATACCAGCGGGTTGTTACTAAATAATTGTAGAGCAGAAGATGCAGTTTTCTTTAGTAAGTGCAGTAAGGTAATAAAAGAAGTCTATCAAGTAACTTTGATAGAAAGATAACTGCAGAATTCACTGATATGGCATTTGAATGATGCACTTCTTCTTGTTAATCCTCCACCCCTCCCAAGGCTATAATTATTGTTACCAGTGACAACACAAAACTTTTTTGTTGAGAAGGTGTTACTGTATTTTGTGAGACAACTAGTCGGTGCATCTACATAACTATAAGAGCTTCCTAAGGTACGAGAAATATCAGACCTTACTAATAGTTTGAAAGCAGTACTCATACTGCAACCTGGCATCCCGACGAGTCTCACATTCGACAAACTCTTCATCAACATGGCAATCAAATTCATGAAGAGGCTAAAAGTGAAAATTTTCTACAAGCAGTAGTTTTTCTGACTGCACTGAATAGTTCAGTGTCACGTGTTCATATGACATACAGTTTTTGTTAAAATCCATATATTATTTTTCTTTGTAAAATAATTTGTAATGTAATATTTAGTTTTTCTGTTTCAAAATTCATACTTCTGCCTATGAAAAAGGTTTCAAATAAAGACCGAAACGTTGGCAATGAGAGTTTAATTTGAACCTGAAGAACTGACCGAGTCCCGATAAACTTTAGTTTTGTATATATATATAAACTAAAACTAAATAGTCCGAATGATTACAAGATTGTTATTATTAGATAATTATAAATGGCTGTTTGCGTTGTTAAAAGTTTAACTAAAAGTATTTGCAATATAAAATTTGTAGGTAGAGAAAACTTCCTATAAACTAAAACGTCGTCTAGATTAAAAGTTTTTTTTTTCACAAGATTCAGAAAAGAGATTCGCAAACAAGTTTAAAAACCAACTTTCTAAACTGCAACTAATTATTCTAAATCTACCAAATTTCCTTTTTATTAAATCAACCAAATATTGTTTGGAAGTGCAGTCATTGTCAAGCCTGTTAAAACTGCTATTCAAAATCAAATGAGTTTGAAACAAAATTTTAAATTCCTTTCATCATAAATGAAATATGTATATTTTAATTTTAAAATCATATATATTGATGAAGTGAACAAAATTTTATAAAAAAAAGTAGTAATCGTAAGTGTTATAACTGTCTACAGTAGTGTATTACTAAGTGAACTAAATAGTGTATAATACATTTTTAGATATTGTAATATACTCTTCTTAGGTATAGTTTGGTTTACATAACTTTAGTTTTCTTATACTTTAGTAATCTAATGGTACTATAGTAGACATCAACCAATTTAGTTACACCATATACCTTCTGAAGTCGTTATAGTAACTTTAGCATCTAAAACGGCCGGAAATATAAGAAATAGAAGTTTATTCTGCTTGTAGAAGCTGGAAAGTTTCCTCTTTCTTAATAAATCATGTGAGCTTCAATAGCTCTGAGAGAATATTATTTCAATATTAGAACTATAATACACCGTCTTACCTCGTATACTGCTGCTGTAGCTCTCTGCCCGGTTTCGGGCGTCACGCATCTTTATAACGAACAAAAAGAACAGGAGTCGTACTTTCTGCCTATATTTTCATAATTTACTTATTTTAACATTATTTTATCCTTATTTTAGTTAACATTATTTTGTTTAATTATTTTTCTTCTCAGATCTGTTCCTTTTTGAAGATGAGTGACACCGGAATCGAAACCGGTTTGAGAGCTGCAGTAGCAGTATACGAGGTAAGACGGTGTATTATAGTTCTAATATTAATAATACTAACCTCAGTGGTAATAACGAAATGCATGATTATTTTAGCTATAGGTTTGTAAACTATTGAAGTGTAGCATTAGTAGATGATACCTTCATACCTTCCATACATCACTAAGGGTTGTTTGACCTTCTGACGTTGTGCTGGACCGATCAACATATCGAACACTGCTACTCCTGTAGAGAAGGTGTATTAGTATACGAGGTATGACCACATCAGGTACCAGTGTAATCTCAACCAAACTCTGTACAAGTAAAAATATACTTGCATTGATAAAAATGTCCTTTAACCATTTTAAAATAATGTTTTTAATTTGTGAAGGTCTCATTTGATTAACTATAAGGGTTCGTACACTAAGAAACCTAAAAAAATGGTACTCTTTTATTTGATTAAAACTGTTTCCAAATTAATTCTTTAAGTTTGAAATATTATTTTATGATCGATATTTTTTGGACTGGATGAACTTTAAGCTTCTTCAGATACATTGCACTTCATTTTTGGCCCGTCTTTTCGATGTTTCTGATCTGCGATTTTGTATTCCTTCAGATCGTTTTGATTGGAGGGGGTTCAAGCTAGTTTGTTTATGTTGCACTTCATTCTTAATCCTTCCTTTGGATTTCGTATTTTGTTTTTTTTTTTAGATTTTTTGATTTGAGTAATTTAAGCAGATTTCTTAGGTTACCCTATAATCTTGACATTTGTTTTAGATTTTTTGGATTTGAGGAATTTAAGCAGAATTCTTAGATTACTCTTCAGTCTTGACACTTTTTCTAGATCTTTCGGATCCCAGATTTTAGATTTTAAGATCCTTTCGATTAGTAGAGGTTCACACTTCATTCTTGATCTCTCTTTGTATTTTTCAGATTTCTTAAAATCTATCAAGTTAGAGGAAGTTTTAGCTTGTTGTACACTTCCATCTTGATCTTTTTTTTCAAGTTTCTTGTGCATAGTAAGTTACATTTATTATTTTACAATAATTTCGTTTCAAAATTATCTATAGCAATTTATATTTAATGAATATTTTTTGTGATTAATAATTATACATTAATGGTATACCTTTCATTACATTTATTTCATTTGTCTTTTAGGTTGCTAGTCTTGAATTAATCACTTTATCCCATGAGTTAACCTTACTAAAATCTGCAGTATATAATTGCGTGATTATAGAATTTATTTTTTTTTTTACACAAATGGTAAACATTATAAACCATGTGATATGCTGTTGAAGTCATTATCACAGCTCATTAAGCGTGCTGAAAACGAAAAAAAAGAAAAAAGAAGGAACACTAGACCCTGGCAGATTCTGTTTACCCTAAGAGTGAGTCCAATGGAAGTTATTGAGCACTTACATATATATCCTTTTTCGTAAAGTTTACTTTGGACGTGTACAAAAAAAAGGTAATTATCATTGAATAACTTCAAGAAGAGTCTATCATTTCATGCTTCAAAAGGCTTAACATTTATTTTATCAAATTAACAAAAAAGAAATTGACTATATTTAATAAAATTACAATTATCTTATCAATATAAATTTTTTTTTTTTTTTTTTTTTGATACCAATTAATTATTTGTCACATTGTGTTATTTCTGATACGTAAGAAAATACAATTTATTAGTAATGTTTGAATTAAAATAGACTTATTTCTTTTCAATTTGGCTTTTGAAATAAATTTTTATTAAGGGTAAAGGAACTGTTAAACATTTATATAATTAGAAAATGATATAGGAGCATGTGATTTAGGAGTCCCTTGAGAGGCTAGGGCTAGTGACGTCCCGCTGTAGCCGACTTCTATCTCACATGGAGCAAAATCACTAAACTAAACCAAACATTCTAATAACAACTACATAACATTCATCAATTAACCACCAAGATTTGATTAAATGATTATAAAATTTAATAAAAGTATTTATAATTAATCATGCAAATAATTTATATAAAATATTTATATATAAAAACAATTATATATTAAATAGAAATACAGTCATTATTATTGTTTTTATACAAATTTATACAACTTATGTAAAACGATTAAACTATTTTTATAAGTATGGAATAATTACTATATTAGATGTATTTTAATTTTTATGTATAACCAATTCGTTCTACGTTTAGATGTATAAACATTGTTTCATGATCTGATTTAGTCCTAACTATTACTGACTATACGTGTTTTACCTAATCAGTCGTTAGTTAACTAATTATTTATTCACGCAATAGTCGAAAACATAATATTATTTATAAGAAAAAAACTTTTTTTTTAGTTACAAATTAGCACTTTGCACAATGATTGTATGTTTCTCTCTCTCTCTCTCTCTCTCATTTCTCTCTCTCTCTCTCTCTCTCTCTCATCTCTCTCTCTCTCTCTCTCTCTCTATATATATATATATAACAATTAAAATAAGCAGTGACACATAAACAGAAACACAACAAAGACTCACTTTTCAATATTTCGACCGTAATGGCGGTCGTCCTCAGGAGAAGAAGTGAATTGACGGAGGGACGACAGTCAACTGAAGAACTCACTGGGTGAGGGCTAAAGCAGTGCTGCCGCAAAGGAGACAAATAAAAAAGGAACTAGGAAGTCGAGAGCAAAAATAAAAAAAAAAATGTTTTTGAAAGGTAGAAAAATGTTAAGAAAAGAAAAAATAAAGAAAATATATAGAACAATTAAAAATAAAAAAAAATAAATAAAAAAAAATAAAATAAATAAATAAATAAATAAAAAAAATAAATAAATAAATAAAAAACTAACGATTTAAATTCAAGCCAGGTTTCGAGCGTGCCCCCAGGAGCCAAATGTGGGCTTCCTCAGAAGCTTTTAAAGTAACTTGTCTGTTATCACTGGGGACTTGTTTAAGAACTTGGACTGTGAAACAATCATTGAAACTGAGATGGTGGGAATTAGCGTGAGTGATATATATATATATATATATATATATATATATATATATAAATGATCAAACCACAAACTGAAATGAGAAAACAAGACTAATATCTTTTAACTGTAACAAGCGGTCTTCGTCAGAGTCAAAAAGATACAAACAGTTGTGGTTTGCTTCTCAACGCCTCTAGTTCGTACTTCTTTCTGATGACGAAGGATGTCAAAATATCGAAGTGAGTTCGGTAGTGACTTTCCTATGCGTTAAAGTATATATATTTATATCATCAATGATTATGTTTTAACTGTGACAGAAGCATACATTTAGGTATATATGAGGAGCCATTCTTCATGGGTGTTGCATTCTGTTAGCTAGGAATTAGCTGCTATACATCCCATTCACGTGACATTCCGTGAAAGTTCTTTGAATATTCCTTCTTAAAACTAATTTTTTTAAACAGCCTGAACATATTTATGTATACTAGTTTATTTTATTTAATTAACATATGTTATAAATTATCAAGAAAATATTATTCAACCACTAAACAAGTTGATGATTTATCAATTCTAATTTAAATACTCCATGGGGGATAACAGTGATATCATTTCAAGATCCATTATGACAAGAAAGTTTTGAATGGTTATTTTTCAAAGCTGTTATAAAATCAGGAAATAGAAAAAAAAACGGATGCTGGAATGAAGTGAGTTAGGCCTTAGCAGAACGTGTGACTCTTCTAATACATGGGTGCTTTGAAATATTGCTGTCATAAATATATTTCCTTTCACCAGTCGCTTTTACATTCTATTCATAGTAGATGATATTCCGAATATATTTAAAATAAATTTCACTTGCTGGTTGCAGGTGTTAAACTATTCATTTATATTTGTTTGACAAATAAGCAGCCTGTGTGATATACCGGTGTGACTGTAAGCACACATACATAATGGATGAACGGTTTTGACGCAAAATACTTAAATCATTTTTTGAAGTCTTAGTTAAATGCTAAACATCTTAAACTCACAAAACGACAACCTGTAAATAAATCTTTAATATTACTATTAATTATATGGATAAATTCATCATCGTTGAACATGGCCGCTCAATTGTAAATAAAGTTAAACTGCTTTCAGTTACAGCAGACTTAAAAGATATTTATTCATATGTTTACGACTTTCTTGGTAAGTCCACTTACCAAAGTTTATAAGTATACGTGTATATATATATATATATATATATATATATATATATATATATATATATATATTTCACGGTGAATCACAATCACAGAACTAAGAAACAAACACTCTCTAATTTTCGGTTGAACCGTCATCAGGAGAGTTGTAATAGGGACACAAAGCGCAATTGTGAAGCGACGGATGGAGACCCAACTATATATATATATATAATTAGACGAAACGATTCTTCGAACTGAATAAACTAGAATTTAAAAAAGAACACATAGAAAGGAAACCACTGAACTCACTACTATATTTCGATGTCCTCGTCTTCAGGTGCTTCAGTGAGTGCTTCAGTTCGAACGCCAAGTCAGTCGTTATCAGCCTTTAGAGCGATTCACTTCTTTTCCTGAAGACGAGGACATCGAAATATAGTAGTGAGTTCAGTGGTTTCCTTTCTATGTGTTCTTTTTTAAATACTAGTTTATATATATATAAACCAGTAGATGGTCGAAGAAGACCGAAACGTCGGTAAAAATAAAAAAATGGACAACAAAACCTATGGTGAGTTATTACACCTGGTTCCTAAAGAAATGAAAGTGAGACTTCGAGATTTGGAAAAGAAATCCAGAAAACTAATTAAGACAAAAGTGGGCAGAAAGTTTAATCTCACATATATATATATATATCAATAATCAAACCACAGTAAGAAATAGGAAAACAAGACTAAGATCTTTCAACCGTAACAAGCGGTCTTCGTCAGAGCCAAAAACTCTACTGAAACACTACATGCAGAAAACAACCGGTGAGGGGTTGAGAAAAGTGGGAGGGAAGAGTGGTATTTTAAGAGGGTGAAAGCACAGGAAAGGACTAATGTCCAGAAAAAGATGTTTGGGGAAACAAAGGAGTACAGTAAGAAAGAGTAAAATCTTTTTATATATAAAATATATATGTATATTGTAAACAGGAAAATGATCCAAAATGACAACAAACGTTTCACGATGAATAACAAACACAGAACTAAGGAACAAACACACTTAAGTGTATTTGTTAATAATTAAACGTATATATATATATATATATATATATATATATATAATATAAAGATTTCACATAAACATGTGAAATAACAATCAATGATCAAACCACAATATGAAATGGGAAAACAAGACTAAGATCTTTCAACCGTAACAACAAGTCTTCGTCAGAGTCAAACAGCCAACTGAAACACAAGATGCAGAGAACATCTGGTGAGCGGTTGAGAAGATTGGTAGGGAAGAGTGGTATTTTAAAAGGGTGAAAGCACAGAAAAGTACTGATGTCCAGAAAGGGATGTTTGAGAAAACAAAGGAGTATAGTAAGAAAGAGTAAAAAACTATGTGCTAGATGTCAATCCTCTTAAAAGCGGCTATTGGCCTCGTAACGAAAGTACCAAGTTTGAAGAGACGGTTACCAGTGTTTATAATATTTGATCTACTGTTATAATATACGTTACTATCTAATTGATAGTAGATTTTATTTACGTTAATATACAATATAATATTTATTGGTGTTGTTTTACACGTGTCTTTAATGATTTACCAGTTTTACCAATATAAATTTTATGACAATTTTGCGCTGAATTTTATGAATACCGGATTCCAATTCCCTGGGAGACTCTTTTATTAACATATTGCTAACGTTATTACGATTAGAAAACACTGTATTAAAATCAATACTCAATACTTTCATTACGAGGGCAATCGCCTCTTCTATTCTTACTGTACTCCTTTGTTTCCCCAAACATCCCTTTCTGGACATTAGTCCTTTCCTGCGCTTTCACCCTCTTAAAATACCACTCTTCCCTCCCACTCTTCTCAACCCCTCACCAGATGTTTTCTGCTTCTAGTGTTACTGTTCTGTTTTTGACTCTGACGAAGACCGGTTGTTACGTTTGAAAGATCTTTGTCTTGTTTTCCCATTTCATAATATGGTTTGATCATTGTTATATATATATATAATGAAAATTCTAAACAGTCCAAATCGGAAAGTCCAAACATAAATAAAGAAAAAAGACAACACTTAAAAGAAAAAAGAACAATTACTGCATCAATATTTTGAACTGAACTTTGTCGTCAGGACGAGGGAAGAAGGGAAGAAGAAAAGCTACGTGCGTCTGAAGTGCGAGGGAAGGCAGCTGATATATACTGATATATATATATATATATATATATATTCACTGATAAAACAAAATACGATCCAAACTGGACACAATACGAGTTCGAGATTAACAAAGAGCAACACACAAAGTAGGGAAACACACTTACAGACTCAAATTTTTGGGCAATTCGTCTTCAGGAGAAAAGAAAATGGGAGACCAAGCACGTTGTAGACGCAACGGCAAGTAACCCGTTGCGTCTACAACGTGCTTGGTCTCCCATTTTCTTTTCTCCTGAAGACGAATTGCCCGAAAATTTGAGTCTGTAAGTGTGTTTCCCTACTTTGTGTGTTGCTTTTTGTTAATCACGAACTCGTGTATATATATATATATATATATATATATATATATATATATGTAACAGATTCAATATTACATCGACCGTTTGATAGAATAGGTGTGTTCTCTAATCGGGGTTCGGTCAATTTTCCAGGATATAAAATCAAACTCTCGTTGCCAACGTTTCGGTTTTATTTAAAACCTTTTTCATAGGCAGAAGTAAGAATTTTTTAACTATGAAAATGAAATTTACATTATTTAAAGGAACAACAATGTTAACCGGACAAAACCTTCGACTAGACGGTTTATTGTTTTATGTATTGTAAAAAACGGCACAACAAAAATCATAGATTTTGAACCGAATGGATGAATGTTTGATTGAATATCAGGTACCATTGACATGCAAACTCAGTACAAATCATTATCACAATATCGTTTTTATGAATGTTATTAATGATTACTTATTAATGATTTTGATTATTAAAATGGTGGTCAAAATGGGAAAAAGTGGAAAAGGTTATCGTTTGTGATAATTGAATTGGCTTGGGGTAAGATTGATTAGAGGGAAGTAGCGGCATGGGACATTTTCTGGTGTGCTATATCAGCGTTAAGTGGGGAAGAGAAACAATCTGCCAATGAGAGCCGAGTTTTGATTGATTACAAGGAATAAGTTTGCAGCCAACTTTGCAGAAATTAGCAACTTGTTGGTCCAACCGCTAAGATGTTTGATTATTTCATTTTAGATTTAATCTATTAACGTAAATAATTATTAACATTTGCAATATTATGCTTTTAATATAGTTTTCATAACTTATTACTAAACAGTAAAATTAACATATTGATTTATTGGAACATACACTACTAGAAGTTTCAAAACTTATCACCGGGATTAAAAAACATTCTGATTTAAAAAAATGAGGCTTTTATCTCATATACTGATTAACAAAAATTAATGATAAAGCCCGTACTAATAGTTCCCTCTCATGAGTGCATGGGGTACTGGGGATTAAACCAGTGGATTGTCTGAAAAGTTAGTGCCAAAAAAACCATCAGTACATTTTAAAATTTTGCACGTCATACCTAGTTTTCTCAAGGATGAATTCATAAGATAGTAGATAAAAGGTGGCTAGACCAACTGGGTTTAATTTTATTTTACCTCATTTGAATTTGTAGCAAAAGTAGTACATCTTACAAAAAGCGTTTAATGAGAATATCTAATACGCCCCTAGTGGAGCCATGCAGCTATATCTCCAGGTCGAATTGCCTTATATATATCCACAGGTTCATTGAACCAGGGGCAAAAAGGTTACTGACCTTACCTGTAGCTGAGAAAGTTCAGTAGGAGCTTGGTCCGGAGTTCAATCCGAAACTCTTACAATAAGTAGGTACTATGGGTGGCGGGGAACTATGGATTAACTAATTAATATTAAGATTAAATACTAGTAGCAAACCTTGGTCCCGGGGTAACGGTCTTTACCATCTTCGAAGGGCGACAACCGAGTTCAAAGGAATCCTATGGTAGTCTTAAAACCGTAAGGCATTGTAGGTTAGCCTGACTACTAATGTTGAGTGCCTAACCTGAGATGATCATGTTGGCTATCACTACGGAGTTTTATGTCAAGAGTAATGCAGTCTACTCAGAACTTATTCAAACCCTTAAACACACTCTATGTTAATACGATCAATCCTGTTTAAGCTTTTTTGGCAAATTATACTTGAAACCAACAGTAGAAATGAATAGCACTTTGAACAAAATCAGAAAGTTAAATTGATTTTAAAAATGACAGATGTGTCAGTGGTGTACAGGAGTCCAGTGTGACTCAAGCCTCAGTTAGACTGTTCTATGTTAATGATTTCAAATTTTCTATAACTGATAAAATTCATAGTGTCACATGAAATCAAATAAAATTATTATATTGATTCTCTAGGAGTTTGATAATAATTTACCAGAGTGTTTGAGAATGCGTCGATATGATAGTCGCATTAATCTGAATAATAATCATTGATTGTTAACGAGTTTGTTTATAATTTCTTATCGTAGACTGTTTTTTTTTCTTGTTCAGTATATATTGTTTATTAGTACATAACGAACTAGCAAACGTGCCCGTCTTTGACAGTTTCTTTTTCAAAAATTCTGAGATCATACATGGTATTCCAAAATATCATTAGAAATTATAGAATAGTAGAAAATATGATTATTAGTACAATGTTAAGTAAATGCCTCTATTTACACCACAGTAGTTGTCTGTCTTTCGGGTTTATGGAAGAACAAAGTGTTGGAACCTCTGACTCTTGAGCAAGCAAACTATAGCTGACCATGTGAAAAAAACTTGGTCTCACTCACTAACTAATTTGCAAGATAGTTTCCTTGCAAATTAGTTACCGTCTTTACGAAAATGACGTTGATGGGACATTGCAAACGTTTGAATGAAAGCGGATAGTGAAAGCTTATATTTTAAGTTAGACGTACAAAAATCTACTGTTAACGTTTCAGCTTGCTATGATTTATGGTGGCTGAGTTTACTTGTGACAAAATTTAGCGGACAAACTAACAAACTGAAAGAGAGACACACATTTTTTCAAGGGTGGATTCGGTTTGTCTAATGTATGAATCGTACAAATAACTTGAAATGAGTCAGTTCCAAACAATGTACAGACATAACCTTTGTTTTATTTATATAGTTTTGAATAACGCGCATTCAAACACCTGGAATCTGAAAGAGAGTATAAATAGAATAAATTGAACCGTACTAGACATACTTCAGCCAAAGAACAAAAAAAAAGAAGGATCAATACGCTATTCCTATAAGACAGTAATGTTGATAGTCTCAAAACTCAATATAACCGGTTATCCAGCTCTGATTTTTGTTCGGTACTGTTAGATAAATCAGGTTTATCAAAAACTTTTGCAAGGTCAATAGCATCTCTCAACTATCACTACTTCACAAAGAGTATTAATTTTGTGTTTAAGCAGTTTAACACAGATGGGTGTCTCGAGATAAGCTCATGGTCACGACCGTCTTAATAGCAAATAAGCGTGGGAATAGTCCGGGTAACGTCAACCTCTGATGAAATCACACGTAATATCAGCTGTCAAAGATTAAAGTCATTACTCCACTCTTTATTAGTGTATAGGATTTGTTTACGTAATTGTACACAACCAACCATACTAATGCAAAATTACTTTAAATGAAATATAAAGAAATAATTTATAACTTTGCAAATTTAATAAGTATTAATCTAATAATCTAAGTATTAATGCAAAAAAAATCGTCGCCCTTTTTTTTTGGTTGAAAAATTTTTAAAATGAAACGGAGAAGCATTGAGAAATCAGCTTGATACCTGAGCAGTAACCCTGTCCAGGGAGATGATTACTTTAGGGAAGACCAGGGCTGCCAGAATGTTTTGGTCAATAGTACCAACTGTTATGCTAAAAAGGTACCAAATCAGAGAGAATAGTACCAAATGTTACAAAACTTGTTTTAAGTCCAATGCTATTCATGCACAGTAGCCTAAAAAACCTTCCTTAAAATCACCAATAGCTCTAGCTAAGTCATGAAATATAATTATTAATACTTTAACTGCATTGTGCACCATATATGGTACACACAACTAATTCTTCCACATTAGTGAATACTATATATTATGGCAGTGGTAATATATGTATTACTATAGTAATTAAAAAGGCAAAAACAGGTAATTTTTTTTAAATGCCGCAAAACTTTTAAAAATTAATTTGCTTTATTTAATTTAAATTAATTCTAAACTTACTATTTTTTTAAAAGTAACTTCGTTGTCCTTAGCATCTTCATATAAGTTGACTGTCTGCTCCATATTAACTAGTTCTTTGTTGGGTTTCCATTCCATGCAACTTGTTCCCTTTGCATGATTTACAATAATTTCATCGAAGAATGTTATGTAGCGATAACGATAATCGATAAATCCAAAATGATGCATAGCGATAATGATCTTTTATGTCATCATTATGATGACGGGATATCATATTATAATATAATTACTAATAATTACTATTTTGATAATTTTGTAGTATTTATTTTCGTTATTTTTTATAAATTTAGATCAATAATAGTACCAAATAATGACACTTTACATAAAAGTAGTACCAAACGTACCAAACTTTTAGCTCGAAGGCAAATAGTACCAATTCTGGCAGCCCAGAGGAGCACACATTCTCCGAGGTTACTATAAAAACAGTTCTATTGCTACAAAATATTAACATTTTCTTTAGCAGCAAACTGAAATCTGAAGAATTTCTTTATTCAAACATTAATTAATTTAATTATTTAATTGGCGTTATATATCAATTTTCCAGGCAACAACAGAAATAAACGGTAACAAAAGTATTAGTTTTGAGAATGAAAACATTTTTACTACTAATAAGAATTTTAGGTTTCAAAAATAAATATAATTAACAAAAATGAAATTAACATTATTTAATAAAAAAAGTAAAATATTATTATACACAGCTGTATTTATGCCCATATGAGCCAATAAATGTAAAAAAAAAACTGATAATGGTACCAAAATATGAACTATCTATATAGCCGTGATGTTTTCTTCAGTGTAGTACAGAGTGACATATGAGGGGTGAGTATTTATGTCTTTACGGCTGATATCAAAGCTAAGGGGAATACTTGTCTGAATTCTCACCTCTATTGATATCGGGGTGGGTAAATTTAATTTTTTTTAATTTTTTAAAAAAAAGAAAGCATACAAAATTTTAAATGATATACTAAATAGAATTTCAAAAATATTTAAAATTTTTAATTGTTGAATATGAAAAAATATAAACTAGCGATTGGAGCGTTACCAATAAGAGGAATGAGGCATCTGGATGGCGTGCTCGCCGCGGCAGCTACACGCCAGATTAATGACCCTCTGTTAGCCCGCATGTCTGCAAGCAAGAAGTTTTTCCTCTAAAACCTTACTGGAATCATTTATAAAACCCCTTTTAAGTTAATCATTGTGCACCGACGTCTTTCATCTGTTATTGAAGTTAACATTAATTTCTGTCCCTCTGTCCAGATGAACTAATTAATCTCTTACAATGAAATAGGCAACGTTCTTGCCATTTACAAACCAAGTGCCGGGCACAAGGTGAGCTGAGCAGATTTATGTCTGTAAACAGTTCTACCAGTAAGCCATAAATAAGTAGATTAGCTGTAATAGTTTGGACAATATTAATTACACCCCACAAGGGGTATATCAATAGCGTGGTTTATTGTCTCCAGGATGCTACTCATCTAGTGTTATGCCTTCCTGAGCTTGACCTACATTCTAAACATACATGTATCTTTAAACTTTATTAAATTAACAAGATGAATACTTTACACATATATAAATTAAACCATAGCTTTGAAATCCAGACAAAAATTTTTGAGTGTCCATAAAAAAAAAGGCATTTTACCCACATTTCATAAAATGTATTATATAAAGATTTCACATAAACATATGAAATAACAATCAATGGTCAAACCACAATAAGAAACTATCCAGTTGGGTTTTTGACTCTGACGAAGACCGCTTGTTATGGTTGAAAGATCTTGGTCTTGTTTTCCCAATTTCTTATTGTGGTTAGATCATTAATAATGTATTGTTAATATACCGAATAATTGTAGTTTATAATTTCATATAAATGATGATGCTATGGAAAAAGAAAAGAATAAGTACAACAAAAGAAATGCGTACTTCAAAAACATGGCGTAAAATGTGTGTAGATAAGAAATTCTGGGGCCTTCACGAGCTACAGTTACAAATAAACAGCAAACATGTCAACGAGAGAAGCTTCATTTCAAATATATTATAAATGATCAAACCACAATAAGAAAATGGGAAAACAAGACTAAGATCCCCCAACCGCAACAAGCGCTCCTCGTCAGAGTCAAAAACCTCCAGTTGGGTTTTTAACTCTAACGAGGACCGCTTGTTGCGGTTGGGGGATCTTAGTCTTGTTTTCCCATTTTCTTATGTTGTTTGATCATTGATTGTTATTTCACGTGTTTATGTGAAATCTTTTTATATATTATAAATAACTACAATAAAAAATTCTTAAATATAACTAAGGTATTTGAAGCAAAACAACTGGTTTTTGTTGGCTTCACCCAATGAAGACACTTGAAATAGGGTATCCTCGTCGTCCTGTTACCATCGCGACTGTGTCCTAGTTCACGTGTGTCAGTTTGAATCAGGCACTGACTAAGACCAGTTCTTTTGGCTGAAATATCTTAGTTCCATTGCTTAGTTACTTCCTGTGGTTTAAGTATTGTATATTTGTAGTTGGCCTGTTGGCAGTGGGATAGCTGTTATATCATTAGAATGGGTGCCAAATTAAAGTGAGTCACACTTTACGCCTCTAAGACTGCACTAAACGAGAAAGGCTATAGCTGTAGGCGCACACTATGAATGGGAATGATGCATTTATACTAAAAGTATTCTCCATATTAAATTCAAATTAGGTTTCAAAAGCAGGAAAGTCGTATTCCCACAGTCTTATAGTCATTTGGAAATCTTACACTCTCTCTCTGTTGTCTATATGACATTTCAAATGCTTAAATAGTCATCCAACTTTCGGCAGTTTGAGAAATAACCTCATGACTCCATTACTATTCCTTTTTTTCATCAAACATTTCTGGATCTCGTACTCTCTCAGGTTGCTCGCCTATATCATTGAAACTTAGCTTCAATGGACTTTGAGTCTTAGTTGTTCTGTCCAAATTTTATAATACTTTTAACAATAAATCAATAATAAATACTATATTAGCATTAAATTTAATTTAATTATATATGAGTAAGTACATTTTTATTTACCAAAAAATAATTTTTTGAATATCAGCTCAAAATATAATTACGTTTTTCTTTCTATAGAATCAAGAAATCAGTTCCAATTCTGACGATCTCCTTAAGGACGTGATCTTTCCTTCTATAAACACTTTAAGGTATTGAAAAAGCAACTGAAAAAAGTGACAAACATTAGTATTATCATAACAAATGAAAAAACAAATAAACAAATAAAAAGAGTTTAAGTTCGGAAACAATTATACAAATAGCTTAATGATAACAGTGATAATATGATGTCATCATACACTATGATAGCGCTCCAAGCGCTGAGTAGGTGAACTAACAATATCAAGTTCATTGAATTTAAATCTAGGATCGATATCCCTTGCACAGGTAATAACAAACATGTCATTTATCTGAGATTGGCTCTTTTGCGTTAATAGTTTTACTAAATATGTCCTTAGAAGAGTTACTATTTCAGTTGCCTTTGCAAAAACGTAAAGTGTTTAGAAGAAAAGAAAACGTTCCTAAAAAGATCGTCAACACTGAAGCCATTTTGGTCTTCAAAACTCGATCGAAACCGTTATCGCGGTCGAAATATATTGACACTTGAGATTTTTATTACATCTTTCTTTGTATCGTAGTTTATTTTAAGTGTTATTAGTACTTCTGCATCGCATTTCCTTTGTCATATATATCTATCACTTGCGTTCCTTATTTCGACGTGGAGAGATCTCTAACTTCGACCTCTTATCTAGTCTTCTCCTGATGGCGAAGAACAGCTTGAAAAATTTGAATTTAGTAAGCGTGTATTTTATCATAACGTATTGTATTGTATAATTTAAAGTTTTATAAGTCCGTGTAGACCGTTTCTTCAATTTAGTATATATATATAATATATATATATATATATATATATATGTTTCATTAGAGTACACAGCAGCCTCTGCGTTAACGACTTTTAAGCTGGTCTGCTCCAATTTAGGAACAACCTTGCGGTGGGCTAGTGTTAAAAGCCATATTAATTGCCCAAGAGACATCTTGATTTGGCATGAGCAGATGTAAAAAGAAAATCACAACTTCCAAACGAAAGGCAAAAGTCTTTCGTAAAACATTTGTATACAACAACAACAACAACAATTGTATACATTTGTTCACAGTTTTTGAGCTGATATATATATATATATATATATATATATATATCGATGTGTATGATGACTAATAAGAAAGTTAGAAAAGTTAAGAAGAAGAGAGAGTAAAACAAAGGTTCAAAAAGTGTTTAACGAAGATATATATCACTCAAAATTCGAAAAAAAACGTTATTACGATTAGAAAACACTATATTAAAAGGGTCTAGGAAAAAATCCCCCCGAGGAAAAAAACCCCCGGAGGAAAAAACCCCCCGGGGAAAAAATCCCCCTGGAAAAAAACCCCCGGAGGAAAAAACCCCCCCGAGAGAAACTTCCCCCTCAAAAAACGCTTCCCCCCAAAAGAAAATAATTTTTTTTACTAGAAGTAGTATATTAAACCAATACCAAAAAAATATAAAAACATCTGGAAAATCAAAATAATTTTTACAGATCATTATGTTTATACATCATTGATGTATACATAAAGAGTGTACTTAGTGTGCAGTGATTAAATCAATTCACATTTTTGCCAATAGTATTATGTTGAAATATTACTTAGACTGTCAGCAAAATTACTCTTTTCAATATTTCAATGCTGAAGTAAATCAAATTCATCACTCAAATAAAATAAATAAAAACAATAACCAAAACATTTTTTGATATAAGAATGACAAAATCTTTTCAGAAAAATAAAATACATCTAAATAAAAACAATGTTAACAATAGTGTCAAAGTATAATGTACTCAAGAGTAACTGAAGATTAAAAGACCGAAATTAAAAAAAAGAAAAAAAAAGATGAAGCAAAACTTCGATGCCATCCTTCCACTGCGTTGTTCGTTTTCGGTAAGTCGTCTTGTACTCTTGAGTGCATATTCCAAATGTTTGCTTCAAATCTTGGTGGTCTTCTGAATTTACGGGTTAGTCTTCCAATATAATTATCTTCAAAATAGTCAATGATGTCATTTGCTTCTTCAGGCAAATATTCTGCCTGACGCAAACGCTTCTTGACGCTTTTACGCTCTTTTTTCTTTACTGGCGGCATTTTTAATGTAGGGTTAAATTATGTATGTATCTCCAATAAATGTTAAAACACAACTGCTAGCCGACCGAACTAACATCATGGCAGGGCCGGATCTAGGGGTGTGGGGGCTAGATCTACACCGGGGAATCCCCCATAAAACAAAGTGGAAAGACGGGGAATTCCCAATTTCGCGTTATAGTGAAACCGCGCATAACGGGGTCGCGTTAAGCGGGGTATTACTGTACCGGTATTGCATTCCCTAGTGTGTATAAGGTACTGCTTAACTTATATTAAAACAGTCTTTGAGTAATTTCAACAACGTGTACTTTATTACATTTCACTATTATTTTTTGTTTAGAATTTTTTTTTTATTATTCGAACCCATGGAGTTCATCAAATCTAACAAAGGTGGAGTCAAAATTGCCTTTGAAGGCTATGTGTATTCGAAACAGAAAGAATTAGCTAATGAAGTAACATCGTATGAGTGTGAACTACGACGTTCAACAAACAATTGCAAAGCCAAAATAAAAGTAAAAGACAATGAACTAGTTGGTAAAGTGAACGAGCATACACATGGCCCAAATGTTACGAGAATAGAAAATTTAAAAGCACTTCAGGAAATGAAAACCAGAGCTAGAGATACACAAGAAACTCCTCAGCAAATAATTTCTCGAGGGGTTGAGAGCATGAGTGAAGCGTCTGCGGCGAATCTTCCTACAGTGAGCCATTTGAGAAGGAATCTTAGACAGTGTAGGCAAAGAAGCCAAAATTCTCTTCCAGTACCGCAAAACACAGAAGACCTTGTTATCCCTCTAGAGTATAAGTGCGCAAAAAATGGTGAACAATTTCTTTTGTATGATTCTGGACCAATTAATCAAAGGATTTTAATATTTGGCAGTGAAAAGAGTGTTTTGTATCTAGAACAATTTGAAGATTGGTACATGGATGGAACGTTTAGTGTCACTCCAAAACTGTTTTCCCAAGTGTACACTATACATGCTTTCATAGGTTGTCGCGCTGTACCGGCTTTGTATTGCCTTTTACCAGATAAATCTGAGGCAACCTATACATTTTTACTAGAGAGAGTACAAAGCTTTAAGAACAGTTTACATCCGAGAAGCATAATGGTGGATTTTGAGAAAGCTATGATTAATAGCATAAAAACTGTTTTCCCCAATTCAGAAGTTAAAGGGTGCTTTTTCCATTTCAGCCAAAACATATACAGAAAAATTCAGGAAGTTGGTCTCTCGCAGTTATATAATAATGATGTTAATTTTTCCTTGAAAATGCGAATGATTGCAGCTCTAGCTTTCTATCCACAAGAAAAAGTAGAGGAAGCTTTTGATGCTCTAACAGAATATTTGCCTGAAGAAGCAAATGACATCATTGACTATTTTGAAGATAATTATATTGGAAGACTAACCCGTAAATTCAGAAGACCACCAAGATTTGAAGCAAATATTTGGAATATGCACTCAAGAGTACAAGACGACTTACCGAAAACGAACAACGCAGTGGAAGGATGGCATCAAAGTTTTGCTTCATTGGTTGGTTGCTCCCACCCTAGCATTTGGACTTTCATACGATGTATTAGAAAAGAGCGTGCATTACAAGAAGTGTATGTCACACAAGTTCTTTCAGGCCATCCTCAAGTAAAACAGAAAAAGAAATATAAGAACTCTGCTCTTCGCATCAAAACCATCACAGAAGACGTGCACAACAGGTCAATTTTAGACTTTTTAAAAGGAATAGCTTTTAATTTTAGTTTTTAAACTCAGACTATATGATAAAATTAATATTTGTTTTTCTTTTTTTTAATTTCGGTCTTTTAATCTTCAGTTACTCTTGAGTACATTATATTTTGACACTATTGTTAACATTGTTTTTATTTGGATGTATTTTATTTTTCTGAAAAGATTTTGTCATTCTTATATCAAAAAATGTTTTGGTTATTGTTTTTATTTATTTTATTTGAGTGATGAATTTGATTTACTTCAGCATTTTTATATTGTGCTATTTTCCAGTGTTTGTTTAAATAAACATAATGATCTGTAAAAATTATTTTGATTTTCCAGATGTTTTTATATTTTTTTGGTATTGGTTTAATATACTACTTCTAGTAAAAAAAATTATTTTCTTTTGGGGGGAAGCGTTTTTTGAGGGGGAAGTTTCTCTCGGGGGGGTTTTTTCCTCCGGGGGTTTTTTTCCAGGGGGATTTTTTCCCCGGGGGATTTTTTCCTCCGGGGGTTTTTTTCCTCGGGGGATTTTTTCCTGCACCGATATTAAAATCAAGTTGTTTGGCTAGTCTTGGATGGGGTTCCAATGAATCATGATAAAATGATTCACGGTAAAATTATAAAATTTGACAATGAACGGTGCTCTGTTGAAGTATTAGAAAAAGTTTTTTTAGCGCCTTCAAAGCTAAATGGATATATGAGGAGGGGTATTTTAACGATAGGGCAATTGACCTAATGTTAATCTCATCATTAAGGAATTCAGGAGAGAACACTCTTAACGCCCTCAAAAACATATTTCTAAAAAAAGAAATTTTTTATTATTTTTTGAATGGGAAGAATAAAAGTGAACATATGCAAGTAAATTCGTAGGTTTTCTAGATACACTAAAGCGTAACTGTTTAGGTAACCTATGGATCAGGATATCTAAGAAGGACAAATTACCATTTACTTAGGTAAATGTTTACCTAGGTAATTGATAATGCTATCAATTATTGATCAGCTTATTTTGTTAATTTATCTCAACCACTACAAACAGTATTTTGAAATACTGATTCTACTTTCTTTTATTTAAAAAAATATTGAAAATAAATCTTAATTTGATCCTAGTAATATTTGTTTGCTGAAAATCCAATAGAGCCATTGTTTACGAGTATGACTCTAAATTGGAGGAAAGGCCAAGCGATGATGGAGAGGGCAATGTTTGTCGTCAGACGGTTTCCTCTCAGAAGGATGTGACCTTTGCAGAGGAAAGCGCTTGTTCTGGCAGCTGTAATCAGTTCCGATGAGGTGACTCCGTGATAAGTAATGACATTCAGTCAGCTCTGGTGACAGCCTCTTCTCTCTTGTCAACCTCCTCCCATTGTTCATTCTTCTCAATTTTGCTACAATTTCTACAACTGCTTCAAACCTATTTCACCCATTTTACTATTCAAGGCTTTTCTATTATGTAATTTCTTTTCAATTATCCATATTTTAATGTAACACATGATGAAACAAAATGTTTAATTACAAAAAAAATAAAACATTAATTTTTTTATGAAAATTAATCCTTTCTGAGGAATACTGTTAGGTTAGGTTGCAATGGCAGTCCCACAAGAAAGCATCCATAGGCCTAAAAGTAGCCCCTTGTATTACCATACAATTCTACGTTACGATACTATAAGATTTTACGTTGGGAATCCTAAATTTTGACCAAATCAAGTGTAGCTGGAGTAGGGATCTTTATCGTATTCTGAATATCCTGCACGTAATCGAGACTGATGGCTTAAGACCTCTCCGAAGGACGGCATACTCAGATTTTTTCACATCCCACGTGAATAAATCAAGGACCAGAATTGGTATTGAACCCCGTACCAACCAGTCCAGAAGCGAGCATGTTCCCACTGAGCTATCCTGGCCTCCTTAGTGAATATTGCTATTCTTTAAGTAAAACATAAATAGCTTGTATTGGTGGGTGAGCAAAGATAAATTGTATGATATATAGAAACACTTTTATGTCTTCATTGTAGATTATGTGCTCTAAATTTCAAATAAATTGTATTTATTTAAAAATATATTTACGCTAATAGATGAGAGGTTAAATATATATTTCCAGTTACAGGTGTGAAATTAGATAATATGCAATAATTTTTAGCAATAACTAATAATTAACTTACAGTCTTAGTTTCACAAACAGAACGAAGCGTAATCGTGCAAAAGATTATTAGACCATCAGGTGGACGCAATTAATATAAAATACTAATTAACACAAAATACTCGTTAAAGGTATTGCTTCACTGACAGGTGAAAGTCCGGACGTGATCACATGTTAATCGCTAATTACAACTTTTACAGATGTTTATGGTTTTGAGAACATATCTTAAGTCACAAAGAAAGATATTACTATCAATGTTTTGAGAATGAAATAGATAATTAACTTGGGATTTTATACTCTTTTAGAAGATTATCTATTAAGTCTGAATGATGCAATCAGAAACTATTCATTGTTGAGTGAAATGTGTCATAATTAGTGGAGATTATCAAGTAGCATAAGTCTCATTTTGAATAATTACTGTTCGTTTTTTACACTAGTTTTCATTAAATGTGATATATATATATTGTTAAAAATCTGACCATATCTTGCTAAAACTTGCTTCTTATTAAGTTTCAGCAAGATATGGTCAGATGTATTCTGTTCTGAAAGAACAATGTATGTTTACAGGAGGGACTGCTACCAAAATTTACAAATATATATATATATATATATATATATAATATATAATATATAAAGGTTTCACATAAATACGTGAAATAACAATCAATGATCAAACCACAATATGAAAATGGGAAAACAAGACTAAGATCTTTTTAACCGTAACAACTGGTCTTCGTCAGAGTCAAAAACCCAACTGCTGTTAGTCTTGTTTTCCCATTTTCATATTGTGGTTTGATCATTGATATATATATATATATATATATATATATATATATATATTTAGGAAACAGTACTTCCTTAATACATGTCAGATTGAATTTACGGCCTATTGTTTTTTTAATTATTTTTTGAATAACAAAAGACACCTGCTGACATGAAATGGAAATGCCAACCAGCCAGTTTAAATCTTTACATTTGATTTAGTAGTTATGAACTTTTAGTGTTATATTTAAGTGTTTTAAACAATGTTCAATAGGTTTTTAGATATTATATTTATGTTTACTCCCTTAAGATGGTTGAAGACGACCGAAACGTTGGAAGAAATACAATCATTGAAAACCAAACGTATGGTGAGTTAATCCACCTAGTTCCTTGTGAATTTAAAAAACTATAAAGGGCTTTGGAAATATTATCCAAAAAATTAATTAAAAAAAAACAATAGGCCGTAAATTCAATCTGACATATAAACACACTAATAGAACTGTCACAACAGGCATCGACTTTTCATCGAATATCTCCAATATTTTGTTATCCTCCAATATTTTATTTATTTCTACATTGCTCCCTGTGATGTCCGCAGTTTCCTCACATTTTTTACTGTCACCGTCTACACTTAAGCCGGTACAAGAAACATTTTCTAAAACAGTGCTTTTCTGGTGTATTACAACTTCGGGTTACTTAATATATACTTCATCGCCTAAAATTTTCTCAATAATCCTATTTCTTCCATTATTTTTTTTATGTGAATTATCTTGAAAATTAAATAAATAACCGAAGTTTAATATCACATAAGAACCTTTAATGGTCCTATTTTGTAGATTAGTTTCTTCTTGGTGCCTAAACGACATGAAGACTGTTTTACTAAGATAAGTTCTAGACCATTCTTTTTCTGGCTACTTCTTAATTAGTTGTTATTTTTTCTGGGTCTTTCGCGTTTGAGGATATTAGGACTGTATTTTAATAAAATCTAAATTACCTATCAATATAACATTAATAATTAACACCCTCTTGATTTTCGTGCATGGTAAAAATTTTGTTCAAAGATCTTTTTGAATAAGTCTGCTAATAATATACCTCCATACTAATAAAGGGTTATTTAGCATCATTTTTTGAGGGAATCCTGGATATGCTGTTCCTTTAAATCTCAGAAATCAGCGTGACAAGAGTGGGGTAAATTCCCTGCACCAGGAGAGCCTCCATCATAAACTTGTCTTTAATGTTATCAAACGTTTTTGTAAACTCTAAGAAGGCTACGTACCAATTTATTTAATATTATACTTTTTTGAATTAATTGATAAACGTCGTATTCCCAGTAACCAGACTTAAATCCACTACTTTGGATTAAAGTTAACCATTTTACTTTGATAAATTTAGTAAATACGTTGCTTGTATTAGAAGCCAGGCTGAGCTGTCGGTACTTTTTCTTGACTCGTCATCTCGTTTTTTAAACCACAGCATTAACATATAATAAAGGGCAACCATACTAGAGATATATTTTATTCACAAAAGTCTCAGAGACTTAATTATTTTTTTCAAAAAATAGTTTAATAATTTCATTCATTATTATGTCAAGTATTGGTGATTTTTCTAGATTTCATATTTTCTACTTATCATATAATTTATCTTCATTTAGACATCTCTTTGTTAATTCATTTAGCATGCCATTTTTCATTTTTCTATAATAATGACTGGCATGATCTATTACTTTTTTCTATTAGTATTTTTTTTGTTGGTCATTTAATCAGCTTTGGGAACAGTGATCTTGTCTAATTCTTTCATTTATTTTGCTAAAAGTACTGTTTAGATCTAATTAAAGTTCAATAATGTTGTTGCATTCTTGAAAATCTGTTGTCATACTAGTTCTGAGATGTTGATACGAGTATACTTAGTTGTAGTTCATCTTGTCTAACTGACTTTTTATTTTTAAATTTATGTGTAAATAGTCCTAAGTTGAACTTAGGGTCTGGAACGATCGCTGAAGAAGCAGTTTTTGTACCTTTCCCTTCTCTACTGAAGACAGTTTCATCAGAAAACTAAAGATATTGGAACTGTGTGTTTTCACTTAATTTCCTCTCTTAGTTTATAATAATCATTTCGTTTTGCACCGTTGTCTTACATTGGAGGGGGTGGAGGGGGAGGAGGGTGAGAAGGGGTGGGAGGGGGAGGAGGGGGGTGGGGAGGAGGGGGAGGAGGGGAGGAGGAGGGGGAGGAGGAGGGGAGGAGGGGGAGTAGGAGGAGGAGGAGGAAAGGGAGAAAGCACTTGCAAAGTGACCAACAACTGTTGGTCTCCAAACGTCGCTTTACAAAGGCATTGCGTGTCCCTATCTCTCCTTCCTAATGATGATTGAATCGTAAAGTGGAAACTATATATGTGTGTTTTCTATTACATATTTACCTATGGTATATATATATATATATATATATATATATAGTTCAATATAAACAAAGAAACATAGAGAAATCAGAAGAACACACTTACAGTCTCTAATTTTCGGTTTGAACCGTCTTCAGGAGAGATAAGAGAGGGAAACCAAGCACACTGGATCAGAGACGGTTGGAGACCAACAGTGTTGCCGCATGCGCGCCCGTTCACAGAAAATATGGTAGACAGGAATTTTTTTTTATAATTTCAATAATTTATAAATATTTCAATAATGAATATAATTTCAATAATTATAAATTATAAATTAATTATAAATTGATTCCTGTCTACCTTATTTTCTGTGAACGGGCGCGCATGCGGCAACACTGTTGGTCTCCAACCGTCTCTGATCCAGTGCGCTTGGTTTCCCTCTCTTATCTCTCCTGAAGACGGTTCAAACCGAAAATTAGAGACTGTAAGTGTGTTCTTCTGATTTCTCTATGTTTCTTTGTTTATATTGAACTATATTTGTCCGTTTTGGATCGTATTTCCAACTAAAAAAAGTGTATATATATATATATATATAACAGATTTCATATAAACACGTGAACAACAACCAATCTTTCAACCCTAACAAGCGGTCTTCGTCAGAGTCAAAACTGAGTTGAGTTTTTTACTCTGACGAAAGCCACTTGCTGTGTTTGAAAGATCTTAGTCTTTTTCCTCATAATTCATTTTGTTGTTTGATCATTCTTTGCAGCAGTCAGAATATGTAGTTCATCGTGAGAGAAGGTGTTTTAGTACTGATGGGGCTCTATATAGAGAATTATTAATAGTTTTATTTTGTAAAATACACAGATTTTTTCCACGTTACGCTGTCTCATCGATAAGTGAATATTCCACACATGCATGAAGTTCAAAAATGTATTTTAAAAACTCATTATTTTATCATATTGTTTACAGTTTAAGCACGCTTTAATTTTTTTTATCGCAAACTCTCGACTGAGAGATAAATGTATTATTTTTTATTTTTTACAACTCTAATAAACCAACAGGTCTATCTCCATATATACTATACTGCAAACAGAAATAAAATGTTCACGCGATGTGACAGCTTAATTTGGAATGGAGAGTTGAAAGAGTAAAGGTGAAGAGTGCGAGCCGAAAAATTACATTGCTGTTTATGACACTCTGGGGCCAGTGACAGTCATCCTGGTAATAAAAAAAGGGGGTGATTTGGCCACTGCCATTGTAGCCCCAGGAAATATGACAGCTTCAAGTTCTGTCTAATGAACACATGTATGGTCTATGCAACATGAGCAAGACCACTGCACTACACACATACAAAATTGAAATATTCCTAACGTTCCAATACACAATTCTAAAATAAGACTGACACGGTTATTTTCATTCATTGACTAGAAAACTGACATTTACATTACTGAAGAACTAGCAATCTAAAAACTTATAATTTTTTCATATTGATTGAATTATTGATTTTGCTTATGAAAAATGTCTTGAATACAAAAATAGAAATTTTAAACGTTAATTTTCTATACCGTTAAATATAAAAATTTTTGAACAATTCCTGTCAATTTCGGATAATTTTCTCAACGTTCAAAGTCTTTTTTTGAAACTAAAAAGACTGAAAAAAATCCATTTATATTACTTTCATTCTATTAGACTGTCGATACATTATATATACATATATATGATCAAACCACAATAAGAAATGGGAAAACAAGACTAAGATCTTTCAACCGTAACAAGCGGTCTTCGTCAGAGTCAAAAACCCAACTGAACACTAGATGCAGAAAACATCTGGTGAGGAGTTGAGAAGAGTGGGAGGGAAGAGTGGTATTTTAAAAGGGTGAAAGCACAGGAAAGGACTAATGTCCAGAAAGGGATGTTTGGGGTTTCCCCAAACATCCCTTTCTGTACATTAGTCCTTTCCTGTGCTTTCACCCTTTTAAAATACCACTCTTCCCTCCCACTCTTCTCAACTCCTCACCAGATGTTTTCTGCATCTAGTGTTCAGTTGGGTTTTTGACTCTGACGAAGACCGCTTGTTACGGTTGAAAGATCTTATCGATATATACATATATATATATATATATATATATATATATATATATATATATATATATGTATATATATATTTTTACCTCCAAACTAGAGGTACTGTCATGGGAACAAAAATGTCACCGTCTTTTCCTAATCTCTTCATGGCCAAACTCGAACAAGACTTCCTAACCTCCTACCCTGATCAACCCCTTCTCTATACTAGATACATCGATGACATTTTCTTCATTTGGCCACACAGCAGAAACTTTCTAGACACTTTCATTTATGCTTTCCAAACTTCCTGCTCTACGCTTAATTTTACCCACTCTCTTTCATATCGTTCCTTGACATTTTTAGATGTCAATGTATCAGTTAACGGTAAAACCTTTACTACGTCTGTTCACACCAAACCCACCGACGCTCAGCAATACCTCCACGTCAATAGCTGTCATCCTCCTCATGTAAAAAAGTCTCTACCTCGCTCCCTCTCTATCCGCATTAATCGCATTTGCAATAGCCTCCAACAACGACAGCTCCATGTCGACAAACTCAGAAAGAAGTTCATTGAACGGGGCTACTCTCCCAGGTTTGTTGACAGACGTCTGATACCTCCCACCACCAACTACCAACCCCAGCCTAATACCCCAACTCCATCTCCTCTCCTCATCACTACATTCTTTCCAGGCGTCTACAAACTCAGGACAGCCATAAAAGAAATTTTTCATCTGCTCTCTTCTTCTTCCTCAACCTCGTCTGTCTTTCAACACATCCCCCGTCTCTCCTTCAAAAAGCCCCGCAACTTAGGCAACCTTTTCTCCCATAGAACTGACCACACCCCCAGGCCTGTAGGTGATCGCGGAGGCACTCAACGATGTGGCCGACCCCGCTGCCTCACCTGCCCCATCATTAACCCTGAACCTCTCTTCTCAAATCTCAGCAATAGTTTTCAAGTCCCCCCCAACACCTCTTGCACCAGCACTAACTGCGTCTATCGCTTGGAATGTGTCCAGTGCGGTGCTTTCTATGTTGGCCTTTCCTCCAACATGCTTAGCATCCGCATGACTGGACACAGAGATTCAGTCAGACGACGCAGCAACCTGCCTGTTGCTATCCACGCGAATAGCCATGGACATACTTTTAATGACTGCTTCACAGTCCAAATTCTCAAAGTAGTTGCAGCTAATGAGAAAAGGTTAACTTTGAGAGCCTCTGAGGAAGCTTACATTTGGTTACTTAATGCCCGCTCCCCACCTGGCCTCAATCTCAAACGTTAAAGATTTTTTTATTTTTATTTTTTATTTTTTTTATATTTTATTTTTTTCCCCCCTCACTCTCTTTCTCCTCTTCTTCTTCGCCACTTCTGTCCTCCTTTCTACCTTTTTCCGACTTATACGGTACGCGTGTTCACTCGTGGTGGAATGGTGTCGTTCACGGGGGATTAGCCTGCAGCGCCTCGAGCTACATCAACTGGTGACCGCCGCCTGGAGCCCCCAGTCGCCCTCTGCTTGTACGAGTGGACGCACGTGCCTCTTCCTCTTCCCTTCTTCTTCCCTTCTTCTCCCTGACGACGAACTTCAGTTCGAAATATCGACCCAGTAAGTTTTCTCGCTTCTTCTATTTGTTGTCTTTTTTCATTTATATATCTGTCCGGTTTGGAACATTTTAATATTTTGATTAATATATATATATATATATATATATATATATATATATATATAATTAAAAGAAACGGTCCAGTGGACTTCTTTAACAATAAAATAAATTCAAAACGAAGGAAACACACAGAAAGACACAGACATAACTCACGTCGATATTTCGACCATCGTCGTCATCAGGAGGTGCGAAGAGCGAAGAGCGAAGAGTCCCGCAGGAAGACAGGGCGGTACTGCCCTGAGTTATGTCTGTGTCTTTCTGTGTGTTTCCTTCGTTTTGTATATATATATATATATATATATATATATATACTAAATATAAGAAATGGTCAACAAGGACTATAAAACTTTAAATTACACAAAGCACGACACAGAAAAGAGACTAAAAAGAACACTTACAAAATTCAATATTTCGAACTGTTGTTCGTCATCAGGAGAGTAGACTAGAAGAGAGGACGAAGTGAGAGAGATCTCCCCACGTCGAAGAACGGAGCGCGAATGAAGCAATCATATATATATATATATATATATATATATATATATATATATATATATATATATATAATATATAATATATATATATATATATTTATATATATATATTTATGTAGGTTTGGCTTCCACCAAGCTAAGCCTGCGTATGAATAATCACAGGTCATCCGTTGGCAAACGCAGTGACCTTCCCGTTGCTAGTCATGCCAGTTCTCACGGACTCAGTTTTAATGACTGTTTCCGTGTACAGGTCCTGAGGCAGATTGATCAGACTAATTCGAAAGTTACTCTGAGAGCTTCAGAAGAAGCACTTATTAGTCTTCTGGGCGGTATATCGGCTCCTGGGCTTAACCTCAATCGTTGATTGTTTTTTTATTTATAATTTTTTTAAGTTTTTATTTATTTATTTTTTTTAAATGTTGTTATCAGCTTTTAATTTTATTTTAGTTAAATGTTATCATTTTTTAATTTTTATTTTTGCTTTTATCTCTTTATCTTCCCTGTCTACCTTTCCTCCGAAAGTTGGCTACACTGTTTGAGTGCTTCAGTTCGAACGCCAAGTCAGTCGTTATCAGCCTTTGGAGCGATTCACTTCTTTTCCTGAAGACGAGGACATCGAAATATAGTAGTGAGTTCAGTGGTTTCCTTTCTATGTGTTCTTTTTTAAATTCTAGTTTATATATATATATATATATATATATATATATATATATATATATATATACATATATGTTTCACGGTGAATCACAAACACAGAGCTAAGGAACAAACTCATCTACTGTCCCTAATTATCGGTTGAACCGTCATCACGAGAGTTGAGATAGGGACACCAAGCGCACTTGTGAAGCGACGGTTGGGTTATCTCAACTCTCCTGATGACAGTTCAACCAAAAAATTAGAGAGAGTAAGTGTGTTTGTTCCTTTGTGATTCACCACGAAACATTTTTTGACCTTCTGGGTCGTTTTCCTGTTAACAATATATATATATTGTAAACAGGAAGTGTACCGCATTAACACAGAGGAAATGTTTATATAGTTCTCTGTTTTCAAATGAGGTAAAGAATGATTCCGAGCTTTTGCTCAAAAATCCTCATTTGAGCTACTCCCAGATGCAAATTTTCCCGAATAAACTCCTGTAATTTATAACCTGTTTACTTTGATAAGGAAAAACTGTAGATAACCAAAATGACAAGAGAGAAGTTATAGAAAATTATTTTCCCGAATCAATAATAGACTCTCTCGTCTCATGGAAAAAAAAGTAGATGGTTTATTTTGTTTTGTTGAAAGTTTTGTGTATGAGAAACTGAATGCAATGACAATAACCGTCTAAGAAAAGTTAATAATAGAGGAAGTGGAATGAATCGTGTTTAATTTGAAACAGCTCGAGTTGACACAGAGACATTGTCCGAAAGGAAAGTGGAAGTGCAACAGGCTGACCCGGACATGCAGGCTAAAGGTCACTCTCGCTTGCACCTGTCCCAAACACTTATCCTTTTATTTCCAATCATTTCAGTTTTCTTCAAAAACCAAAACCAGTCATTCTGTTGTTTAATAATAGAATCATTCATAAATTTTCACACATATGCCAGCGGATTTCTATTAGCATTCTTCATAAAGTGACATATAATGCCAATACTGGTCGTTTAAAATAAAGTAACGAGAGTTTATCAAGTATTATTTTGATTTATTTATTAAAGTTAACATTAAAAGCCAAAATGTTCTCCACTTACTTGTCTTTTCTGTCCTTGAGATTGTTTTGTGAATTACTTTCATTTACTGTCTGTATGAACTATACACTTGTAATAGTTTTCGTTTGAATGATTTGATTCTGCAAATTGATTGATTTCTTTATGTATTTAAGTAAGTATCAATGATCAAACCACAATATGAAATGAAAAAAAAAAGACTAGGTTCTTTCAACCGTAACAAGAGGTATTTGTCAGAGTCAAAACCCAACTCGGGTTGGGTTTGACTCTGACTTCCATTTCATATTTTGGTTTGATCATTGATTGTTATTTCACGTGTTTATGTGAAATCCTGTTATCGGCTAAGTAAGTATGTGTGTGATTGTGTGTGCATGGTGTAGTCCACTGCTCATTGACTGCAGATGGATGAAAGACCTTAACTCTGCAATTAATACCTTCGATTGTAATTCCAACAGAAATGAGACAGCCGATAGTATTGCAAGTGGGTAATCCCAGATGCAACTTATAAACAATAAAAATATCTTCGCTATCCTATTTCAAGGTTGAGGATCATAGGTATTTTTGAAAAAAAAATGTTAGGAAAAATGATTGGAGACTTCCATTATACTGGACAGTAGTATCTTCAGATATGAGCCACTTAAGATATGAATTTTTCGAAATCCGATCTCAAATTCAAGTTGATTTTTTTTTGCTTAAAATCCGAGCTAAAGTTTGAAAAACGAGATTGGATTGAGCAGTGGTTAGTGGAAAAACGGGTGCATTTGGCTCGGAATGTTCTCACTAGTTGACGGAATCCATTATTACATTATTCAGTTTTGATTGTATTAATAACTTATTTCTTTTAAATCAGAGTAGCTATAAAGGTTTTTCATATTCAGATATATAATAGTACTATAATAGTAGTACTTCAGCACTACAATAGTATTATAGTACTGTATAGTACATATCTTAGTTCCGGGAGTTATTATGGGATGAGTCAGGAGCTCTATAAACGGTTGGAACGGATTAAATATATTTCTTCATTTTTTTAAGGAAATAATTGTTTGGAATACGAGTTGTTAGGGTCGCGATTCTAGAACGGATTTCAAGGTACCTCTGCGATTTTTAAGGTACAAGCTGCAACGACTGTAAAGGCATATACGTTTCTTAATGCGCTAGAATCATTCACTCTGACACAACAATACCTTTACCAGTTCCATTTGACACTGTATTTTGCAATGAAGGAGATGCATATATAGAACATACCTTAACAGAATATCGGGCATGTCAGACAGCTGATTCTTGCGAGAGCTGTCAAGAAGACTGAGCCCAGTGATTTTGATCGGATTCTCATCCAGAGGAAATTCTGGTTGCTTACCTTTTGGCATCACGCTGTCGGCCATTCTTAAAGCTTTCGCCTCACTGAGGAAGTCGAACTGCCAAGATATACTGGATTAGCATTGCACCAATATTTCACTCATTTATGTCAACATAATAAAAATTACCATCTAATAGTGATTCTGTAGAAACCTGTCTACATGTTTTTTACTAATATCAATTTAGTATGGGCTTTGCAACTGTTATTTATTACGCATTATTAAAACAAGAATCTATAATAAACAATGAAACAACAATCAATGCCAAAACTACAACAAGAAATGAGAAAAAACACGAAGATCTTTCAACCCTAACAAGCTATTTTCGTTAGAGCTAAATACCAACTAAATCAGTTAGGAGTTGACACTAACGATGACCGCTTGATACGGTTATAAGATCTTTGTCTTTTTTCTTATTTTTATTGTGGTTTGGACGTTAGTATGTATTATATGAGATAAAATAAAATATTCTGGAATATATATCAAGTTTATTAGACTCTATTTAATTTGATTTTAATATTTTGATGGCCAGTTTATTGAATGTTTTTAGTATCACTTCTTAAGATTTTCGATTGGTTCTTTACCGTCGTTTTCACTATGTCTACCACGTTTGGTTGATAAATTTGCAAAATAACTGGGAGGCATTAAATATCTGTCTTCAAATATATTATTCGCTATGATTTTCTAAATTAAGAAAACCTTTTCGAGCCTTCAGTTTTGTTCCTTAGTCATAAATCAGTCAATAGAATATTGTTTACTTCATAAAACATAGAAAAAAATGAAATTCTTAAAAATAAAATACGATTGTTTAAAAAAAACATACGGGAGTCTTAAAAAGACACTGTTGCTTAAGCGAGAAACCAATCATCATTTATTTTTATCACAACGTTTTCAACACAGCTTATTACGATATTGTCACTGGTTCTCAGCTTTGATTTATTTAAGTTTTTGTTTTTGTTGTTTTAATGTTTTATCGTTTTTAAATCTTAAAGACAGAAGAGACAAAACCGTAACCGATAACGTTTCCACTACTCTTTAAGTAATAATCTCTGTTCTGAAACCTTGATAATCACTTAAAAGTTCTATCTTATCATCTTCACAACATGTTCCCTTATCACATCTCTTATCATGTTTCACTTTGTTCTAGTAATCACACATTTTCTCCTAGATCAATAGAATTATAGAACAATATTAACAGTAAATTTTCTTTTTACCTTAATAAGACAAGTTAATATTACATTATAACATTAATAAAAATTATAGCATTAATTTAACTAAGAGTGAATTTTATTTGTTTACTTTTCCTTATAATTTAATTTTTTTGTTCAATTAACTTATAATTAACTTTTCTAGTTATTTGTTTGAAATGTTATACAAAATCATGTTTTTGTTTTTTCATTATTTATTGTTAGTAGCAACTGTTTGTGCACATGGTCAATATTTAACGCTTCACTTATGACAACCCTGTACTATAATCATAACACTTAACCTATAACTGTAATATCTATATTGATAAAAGTATCGACCGTGGAATAGAAACAAAACTATAGTTTATCGGGACTTGGTGAGTTCTTCAGGTTCAAATTAAACTCTCATTGTCAACGTTTCGGTCTTTATTTAAAACCTTTTTCATAGGCAGAAGTATAAATTTTTATAAAAATAATGTTGGCAATGAGAGTTTAATTTGAACCTGAAGAACTGACCGAGTCCCGATAAACTTTAGTTTTGTAATATCTATAGCTATAACACTCACTTATGACTATAAAAACTATATAACTATAACACCTCTGTAAATATAACGAACTTTTTTTTAGAAAAGTCTGCCCTTTAGGACACACTAAGGGCTCACTAAGTGAAAGAAAACAATCTTGCCTATTCTACATTAGTGAATAGAGTATGAACATGCTATGCATTTTTATAATTTTCATAAACCCATTCATTATTTATATTTCAATGATTAATCTTGTTATTATTTATGAATGTATTTATTCATTGTTTATTGATATTAATGCGCATAGTATATTGTAGTTATTGAACTTTTATATAAGAATAATATAACATAAAATCAGGATTCTTCATCAATCATCAATTAAAATTGAAATTGTTACTAATAGATGTTTAATGTATGGTGCCTTATTATATGCTATTATGGTTCAAAGCAAATTGTGTAGTCTTGTTTACAATGGTGCAGATAGCTTCACTTATGTGAAATCAGAGGCTTCTATTTATGCTTAAATATATATAACTTTAAATTACACAAAGCACGACACAGAAAAGAGAATACAAAGAAAACTTACAGAATTCAATATTTCGAACTGTTGTTCGTCATCAGGAGAGTAGACTAGAAGAGAGGACGAAGTGAGAGAGATCTCCCCACGTCGAAGAACGGAGCGCGAATCATATATATATATATATATATATATATATATATATATATATATATATATATATATATTATTATTATTATTATTACAGCCAGCAAATTGTAGCGAAAATGTCAATTTCAATAAATATTGTTGTTTACTTAATCGTCTAGCTGAAATCATGTATGTCGTTCAGAAAACATGTTAACTGATGTGAATTAATTCATTGGCACTGAGACTTTACCAAATTTCTAAAGTGAAGCACTGATACCAGTCTGTATTGGCAATACCGGGTCCCAAGCCAGTATATATACCAATACCGAGTTTTAAGCCAGTCTATACTATCAATTCAAAGTGTCATTCCAGTTTATATTGCTAATATATAAGTCCGATAGCCATCTGTTTTACCAATACTAAGCCCATACTACTCTGTAGTGACAATACTCAGTGCGAGCCATTCTATACCGCCTACGTGGAGTCTGGTACTAATCTATACAACAAATACAAAATATATCTGAAATTAAAACTAAAACTAAGTGGAGTCGATCAAAATTAAATAGAAAATATTACACAGAAATACTTTTAGCAGTTTCATCTGACAGCGTTATCACAACGCCTTTTTAGTGTCGAACATGACGTGGTGTGGTACGTATCCTAATGAAAAGTGTCTATCGTATCCTCGCGGGGGACTTCGTGGGAGCAGTTGTCAATGTTTTTACGAGATTTTAGCTTCTTATCATCATTGGCTACCCTTATTGCTGGGTGACCATCTGAGGAAGGCAGTCATGAGCAAAGTCAAATTTAAGATATTATGAAAAGGAATTTAAGATAAATGTAATAATAAAAATACTTTATTTTACAAGGTAAAAAACTATGTACAAGTTAGATACAAGAATTAATCTAATTCACGTGAATGTGAACTGAATTTGGCACTGGAACGACCTTCACGAAGTGAATCACGTGAACGAGCTTGTCAACTGTGTCTTAAATTACATTCAATAAATAACATTTTGAGCCTTCTTAGCTGCAAGGGAACAGCTTACAAGTCTATCGCGGTTTAAGTATCACTCAGTAAGTTGATTCATCGAGTTCTTTCTTCTTGGTTTGATTCTCTTCTGCTTGAAGTAGAACTGGTTACCTTACCGTAAGAGTATTTCACACTGGGAGACTTAAAGGAGACATAGCTGTCTGAA
The DNA here is from genome assembly GCA_026182355.1 of Hermatobates lingyangjiaoensis. Classification (NCBI taxonomy): domain Eukaryota; kingdom Metazoa; phylum Arthropoda; class Insecta; order Hemiptera; family Hermatobatidae; genus Hermatobates; species Hermatobates lingyangjiaoensis. The sequence continues at coordinate 1,561,656 of JAPFBL010000020.1, forward strand.
GGATTGATATTACTGGCATCTGATTCGTTCAATAGACGAATATCCTCGACAGTAATATCGGCATCATTGTCGGTTTTGTTTTCTTTAGTATGACCGTGGTTAGGGCTTAGAGTTGTGGAATCTAAACTTGACTCATTGGTAGGAATGGAATTGCTTTCTTTTTCTACTGTTGTTACATGTATTGATGAACCGCTGTGATCAGCGTCTAATGAATTACCTCCATCGAGAATTTGATGTCTTGATTCAGGTTCTCTTTCAATGGCGGCAATTATGTCTTGAAGAAGCCCATCTGAGAGAACATGTTGATGAGGTAGGTCACCGTTACTTCCTTGGGCTGGTTGTATCTGTAATGTGTAACTTCCATGCTTTCCCATAACTGGAATGTCTTCTCCATCATAAGCAACTGGTCCACTGCTGTCAGGTTTAGAGACTGAGCCTAAGAAAATACCCTGTGAAGGTCTTATATCGGCACCACTGTCCAAACCAAGACTACGTATTATAGCCCCAGAATCGGAAATCCCATCGACTCCACCATTGTGAACTTTTCCATCAATTAAGTTATGATCACTGGGAGGAGACATGTAAGTTTGTGAAATCTGAGTTGGAGCACCATATTGGCTCAGATCGAAAGACTGTTGAATTCCTCCTCCTCCATGAACTCCTTGATAGTCGATAAGAGGTTGCTGAGAAATTTGTTGAGGAGGCGAAAGATCAACAGATATAGAAGGTGAGACATGGAAATTTTGAGCTGGTGGACCAAAGAGTTCAAATGGAACGTTTTGATTAGGAATATTACCTAAATGCTGTAGATTATAATTAGACTCATCTTGATTTTCATGGACTGGACGTGGTACCTCTGGCACACTTGGAGGGATATAAGTCTGTCCGTGGAATGGTCTACCATGACCAGTGTTTTTAAATTCAGCTGATTCTCCGATAGCTTCAATTAGGCCTTTAGGTACAGGTTCCCTGAACTTAACTGGGACCTTAGGCTGTAAGTTTGGTCCTTCAATTTGTTTTCCTGAAGGAACTCCATACGCTAATCCTAAGGTAGGCTTTCGTTCATGTAAATCCGGATGACCTATATTAGGAGGTGGAGTGCCACAACAACTAGTTATCTGAGCACCAAATGATCCATCATGACCTGAAGGAGGTGCACCATAGGAACCAGAAGGAGGAGCTATGTAATTTCCTCCTGAAAAAGGAGGTGGTTGGTCTCCGTAGTCAAGTCCTTTGCCTGTATGAAATCCTGGACCTGAATTGGGAAGTCCATAAGACGTGCTCGGTGGTAAGGGATTTACTGGGCCTGGATTAGGTGGTCCATAGGAACCACTAGGTTTAGGTGGTCCATACACTGGTTTTGGCTTAGGAGGTCCATAATTTATTGAAACAGTTGGTCCAATGTCTGATGGAGGACCGTAACTATCTGGTAATTTTGGCGGTCCATAAGAGTCACTTGGATTTGGTGGTAAATAGTTATTCCCATTTGGAGGTGGCGGTAATGGAGGTGGTCCATAAGAATTTGAAGGTCCAGATGGTAAATGATTTGCTGGAGGACCATAGGAGTCACCAATTGCTGTTGATATGTCAATAGTAACACCTCCATGAGAGCTTGGTATTGGAATATCTAAGCCATCATTTAAGTTTCCATGTGCTGAACCAAATGAGTTAGATAGTATATCAAATGAACCGCCCGGTCCTGAAGGGTGATTTGAGTGACCACCAGAGCCGCCTAAGTTGAATGACTGATCAAGTTGTGGAGCGGGTCCACAACAACCAGCATTATCAGAAAATGTACCATCATGAGAGCTGGTATCAAATCCAGTCGCAGCATACCCACTAGGTCCTCCAAGTGAAGAGCCACCAAATGAATTGTAGTCCAGGGAATTATCTTGATTTGGTACACCATAGGTGTCATGTGGTATATGAGCATCAGGATTTGGAGCTACGCCGGGAATAGGCCTCCAGCCATCGTATGTTATCTGTGGGGGTGTAGGAGGGGCTGGTATGCCACTGTAAGTGTGATGATTTCCTTTGTTTCCACCCCTTGGAGGTCCATATACTGGTTTTGGTGGCTTAGGTGGACCATAAACAGGCTTAGGTGGTCCGTAAACTGGTTTAGGAGGACCATAAAATGGCTTCGGTGGTCCATGAGATTGCTTTGGTGGACCGTAGCTCTGTTTCGGTGGACCGTAAACTGGCCTAGGCTTTCTTGGAGGTCCGTATGAATCTGATGGTGGTCCTGGAGGTTTAGGAGGACCATATATTGGTTTCGGTGGTCTGTGTATAGGCTTCGGTCGTGGTGGCCCATATGAATCTGATGGAGGACCATAGCTAACAGACGGTGGTTTAGGAGGACCATAGACCGGCTTTGGTTTAGGTGGTAAAAATGAATCAGGTGGTCCATAGCTATCAGAAGGTGGTTTTGGTGGACCATATACAGGTTTTGGTTTCAATGGTGGACCATAATTTCCACTTGGAGGTTTAGGAGGTCCATATATAGGCTTAGGTTTTGGTGGCGGTCCATAAGACCCAGATGGAGGCCCATAAGAAATAGATGGTGGTTTTGGAGGGCTGAAAATAGGTTTTGATGGTGGTCCATACACTGATTTAGGTGGCCCATAAACAGGTCTGGGTTTGGGCGGACCATAAGAGTCCGAAGGAGGACCATAAGAATTCAAAGGTTTAGGTGGGCCAAATTGTGGCTTTGGTGGACCATAGTGACCACTTGGTGGAGGTCCGTATGAATCTGAAGGAATATTGATCTGTGGTGGCCCATAGCCTGTCTCAGGCGGGCCGTAGGCGTCGGAGGGAGGTAGCTTTGGAGGACCATAAGTGTCTGCTGGCAGCGGAACTCCATATGAGTCACTCAGTCCAGAAGGACCCGATATGAAGTCGAGTGGCGGGGCTTCTCTTCTGTTGGCTGAACTAGAGGCGGCAGTGTCTGTGTCATTGCTAGTGTTGACCACAGCATGAGCAGACGAAACCAGCAGAACAAGCCAAAGCATCTGCGAACAAAAAATAATTATTCATTTTAATTGTACTCACATAAACAAAAAAATCGATTTTCTTAAGTGAGATGACAGAGAAAAAATTTGGAGCGCTCTCCATGAATGAGCCACATTCTCCATGTGGCTATTCCACAGATCGTCAGAGTCAAAAACCCAACTGAACCAAGTTGTTTCACGTATTTATATGAAAATATGATGAACATAATATATGTTAGGTTCTTTTTGTGTAACATTTACGACTGTTTGTTTCACGTATTTATATGAAAATATGATGAACATAATATATGTTAGGTTCTTTTTGTGTAACATTTACGACTGTATCACCAACCTACTCTTTAGAATTGGGATATTCAAAATCTCAGAAAAAAACTGGAAAGTTGGGATCCTTGCAGTTGAAATAATAGGTTAGGTTAGGTTGCAGTGATAGTCCCACAAGGAAACACACGTAGGCCGAGCAATTTTTTATAACAAGTTAATTGAAAACACATACAAATACCCTTGTTTTTATATACAAAGAAGATATGTCATATAAAGATATGACAGCATCGGTTGGTGGCGATGTAAATCTGTAGAAATGTACACCAATATATTAACAAATATCCACAGTGGTAAATGTTCAAGGAAATGTCGATTCTCTTCTGTTCTCCAAACTTTTGAATCAATTCAATTAAGTTTACTCAACCAGGACTAAGATTTGTAACAATGTTACTCAAATATGATATATGTTTTCTTTTTACGCTACATGGTTGGATGTTTATACTATTGGTATGTTATTGTGTTTTTAAATGATGATATTTTATATAAAACATTTATTTATGGTAAATAATAACGTATATGTTCCTTCTATCGTATATGTTCATTTTCTGACTTACTAGTATATTTGACATTGTGGTCTTCTTTAGATTATTCTAACGTATATATTTCACGCTTATTTTCTTAAATATTAGTGTTTAAATTAAAAAAAACCTCTTCAAGGTTATGGGTTGAAGATAGTGATATGGATGGTTGAACTATTTTCTAGAATTATTAACTCATGCAATTTGGAAATTGTATCATAAAATGCGCCATTAAAGTGATGGTGGAGGTTTGTGTCTTGGTAGAGCTTTTTATCAACCGTCAAAATGGTTTACTTGAGAACCGTTTTATTTTAACTGCAGTTAAAATCACTATAATGGTCATTTACTGAATATGGGAGAAATTACATTTAGGCAATCATATTTAGCTAAAGGATTGATTTTATTACACACACATATATATATATATATATATATATATATATATATATATATATATATATCAGACGAAAACATTAATGAATGCTGAAACAAAATATGTGGCTCTAGGAAGGTAGAATGATGAACATCCCCCCTAGAGAACAACACTAGTGCAAAAACGAAAATGAGGTCACAATTAGAACTTAAATGAATATGGTACAATGTAGTATTTTTCATTTAAAATTTAATTCAGGGGAAGTAAAAGTATTTAAATTTTCGTATCGTTTTGACAAAGATATGAGATCGTATTAAAATATTTAAGGTATTGGAGTAGACTAGAATCAGTTGAACGCAACAGGGGTGCATTACTAAGAAGGTATATTGCTGGTAATAACATTAGATTTGGTGTTTGATGAATAGGCATATACCAGTGAAGGCAGCTTTGTTGTTATCAACAAGTGCAGGAAGTGGTTAGAGTAAAACATGACTAAGTTTGGTAACTGATGAGGACAAGGCAGAGAAGCGCGGTCATTAGAATGACTAGAGGCCACTCCAGCCTGTTGGACCAGTCGGGGCAGCCCAGCTGACCCACAGATCTCTTTAGTGGCCCGCATTCCGTCAGCCTACCTCACTCTGGCTTCCGTTTCAACCAGCGCAGTCACAACCAACTCCTGTAACAACTATTTGCAATCTATTTGTATATGAAGGCAGCAAATCCTCCGTTAAGCATATCTGTTAAAAGTTAATAGCAGCTCCTTCAATCGCTACACCTTGTCTCATACTTTCTAATTAGTAAAAATTTTAAAAATTATAACTTTTTTTGGTGACTTGAGATAACTGGCCTGAACAACCAACCTATCCTACTTTTTTATTATTATTATTCAAAGTTGACTATAGCACTGCGTCTTAAAAAAAAATTATTGTACACCTCCCTCTTCTGTACTAAAGCACCCCAGCAGTTAGCTTCAAAGCTTCCAAGAAGCTCAGCACTTTTGCTGGGTCTAGCGGTAAATGTTTTTCTATGGTTTTGTTGGGTGTCCCGAAGCACCTTCCTCTGTACAGCAAAGTTGTTTTACAGTCTGTCCACACATCCTACTCACTCCCACACATTAACTGTCATGGCATTTACCTATCTCAATACTTAGTCTCTGTTTACATTTAAACCAAGTATTGCAACATACCTATAATTGACTTATGAAAGCCGAAACTTTATTAAAACACTTAGTTTTGTAGAATTATACCAAATTAACTCCTACCATTTGGAGATGCTGAAATTAAATTCGCCACTAAAGTAACGCTGGAGATTTGTGTCACGCTAGAGATTTTTATCATTTGTCAGAATCTTTCTTAGTAAACGTTGTTAATTGCATCTACTAGATTTCAGAACCGGTTGATAATTTTGATAAGCTCGTTTAGTAGACAAATTTTGCCATAAATGCCCTAAAACTTGTTCGAGGCTTTCAGTTGTAAGAAAATTACAAAAAAAAAAAGACGAAACTAGAAGATGAAAAATAAAAGGAATGCATAATGATACAATAAAACAGTACCTTCATAACAATTGAAGTATAAAACTGCACACTTAGTATTTCCTGTTGGTCATTCTTTAAAATGCAGTTGGTCAAAAGACCATAGAACTTTCTATGTATATCACATACTATTGCTGTAATACCTTGTTAGGTATAGTAATAGAGGAGAAAATTTGGAGACAAAAAGTGAAACTACATATATAAGGAGGGCATTTGAACAAAAGACCTTCGTTAGAGTAAAGATAAAACTAAAACTCGAACTGAGAGTGAAAAGAAATGCATTATCTAACTACAAGTATGGTAAAATACTGTATTTGTTAGTTTAAAGTAGAGTAGTTTATGGGTTTGTGAATCAGATGGGAAATTGTCTGTATTGTGATAGACGGTGAGAGGGTGGGCTGAGTCGTGTCCAGGAGTGGGGAGACGGTGATAAGGTGGATGGTTTCACTGGTAATCAACACGACTAAGGTGCATGCGGGGTGCAGGGAAAGTGGCCGCCTAAAGACACCTTATCAGTCATACCCATAGTGCTTTTCCTTTAATCCAATCACAGGATGCACGCCTTCAATACTCTTTTTCTGTTTACAAGCTTTACAGATCACCCTATATTTAAAGTAATCTCATAACTGTCTTTACCTTCATCTATTGGATCAAGTAAATAAAATTTCACCTGTCAGATAGGTAGTGTATCATGATGGGGAGAATCACTACCGGTGGAGGCAACATCTCTATAATCTAATATTAACTATACTAAATCAGATGCAACTCCGGAAAATGAGTCAAACTGAAAATACTACAGAAATAACTTTAGGCGAAAACTTCTGTGACTGAGTAAAACAGATGTTATGAAACTTTAATAAAATGTTGTGATATAGTATAAAACAACTCCAGCTATGGAATAACAGAAGGACAGAAGAACAGAAGGAACTGCGTTTCATGGGCATGAGAAAAAAATTTCGAAAACTGGAGAAACTATGAAAAAAAGCAGAAACAGGCCAAACATGAGGCGTTCATAAGGAGCATATGTTTGACAGAAGATGTGTATAGGTATATATGCATAAAACCATATGAAATTATGGTTCTATTGTAGGACCAAAGTAATTCAGTTCTTATACGGATATAATTATAGATATGAATACAAAATAAATAAATAAATATTGGAGTGAATTAAAGCTGCTCTTTTCCCTTGCTAGCAACATGAATTCCCTTTATTCCTCATAAATGAACTAAATCACAGAAATAACACAGAGAAAAGGTCACAAAAAATCATTACTGCATTTTGACTAACATGTTTTTGATAAAACAGTTAAAATATAATAGCGAGTATTTGAGATCTCTTTCATGTGTCTTCTTTTTGTGAATTTATTTTATATATATATACATATATAAAACTAAAGTTTAGTATATAAATATATTATATATATATATATATATATTATATATCTATTGAAACCTATGCCTATTTCCAGTTTAACACCTTTTCGAATTAATTTTTCTAATTTTCTGACCTCTGACTTCCATAAGTTCGGGACAAGATACATCAGTTCTCCAAAATTTTTATTCCTGTACTCCAACATGTTTCGGTCATCATCGACCATTCTCAAAGATATTATTTACAAAGGTAGTTTAGTTTCACAACTTACGTAAAACTAATACAATTCTAAACGAAAAAACTCGAATAAACTATACACAAAGTTAACTGCACGTAATCATAACAACGGAAGTTATCAACAGGTAGTGGCAAGGTGAGGTTTCCCCAGGGTCTTTTCTTTACCTCTCTTTGATTGGTTCGTCTTCTGACTGCCTTCGTACAGCTTCAGAATTTGAATCCACTGGCCTGGCTGTTGGTAGTGGGTTCTTTTTCTTTTTTTCTCACCTCTAACCACCTCTTTTTCTAGGATAAAAATGACTTCCAGAATTTGTAGTCTGGTATGGTCATGTTCCTGTTTTAATATCACAGTGTTGTCAGTTAGCATTTCCCTCGTTAATTTTAACCCATGTGCTGTTGCGACATGCTCCTTAGGTCCTTCAGATGCAAGATACATTGTGAGTCTTCCAGAAAGCGTAGTTGTTGTAGAAACAACGTATTTTAAGTGTAACCTAGGGAACTGCGAGTCCTTAGGTCATCAGGGTCCATATGTCACAGAATATAAAAGAATCTGTAGAAATTGTTAGATAGTAGATGTTAAATCATCATTTTTATCATGTTATAAAACAAAATTTGAATATATTCAAACAACTAATTATAAACAGTTACTTCACTTTTTTTTGTATGATAATATAAAAAATGTGAAAGTGTTAATACTTATGTAACAAAGTAGTAAATGTTTATGGATATATTTCTTTGAAGAATAGGACGTTAGTAACTAAAGGTCAAAGGGTTGATGATGAATAGCTGTTAACATATGAATAATATAAATAAATGCACTTGGAGAAATAATAGTGCAGGGCAATGGAAAGTTTATGACCGCCGTTCTTCTCTGCAATGGTGTGACTGTTTCTTCCTTTGTCTCAAGAATGATTTCCCTCCATTTGATTGTTACACAATGTCATTTGTTTAAGTTTAAAGCTGTTTTCTTTAAACTGTAATCGCTGACTCTGCTAGTGCGGGGTGGAGTGGGTTGTAAAAGTGCACTTCCCTGTAGACAACTTCCTTCCACCTGTCCAATATAAGAGGACACACACAACAGAGTATCCACTGGACCGGAGAAAGTGATTGCTTAAGTGCCTCGTAAAACAGTATCACCAAGTCTTTTTTGTCTTCAAAACAAAATGAACAAAAAAAAAAAAGGGAAACTTTGTCGGATTCCGGAACCAAATCCCAAACAACTTTCATCTCGCAACAATCAAGCACGCTGACGACAATACTGCTTTCTGTGTTACTCAACAAAGCTCTATTTTACACATTCAGTTTCCTTGCTAAGCCCCTATCTTTTCAACTTTTTAATATACGCACGACTAATATGTTTCATAATCGAGATATATGGATGATTGTAATAGTTGAATTTTAAATTGTAACTTTCCAGATATTAAAGTTCCATTCAAAACTAGTTTTACGGTCTGATTTTTCATTTCAACTCCACGCCTACTTAAATCCCTGTATACGTAGTTTAACTGTAAAATGATTTAATAATTAATTCTGTATAAATACACTTGGTATAAAATTACATTTTGGACTCTTTTTAGATGTATAATTGTAATAATTCATTTTTGTAATGTTTTAGAAATAAATTAAACAATTGCAATGCTTGTTACAATTTTTTTTGAGGTTTGAGGTCCAATGATTAAAACTAGTCCTTTTGCCGACGTTTCGACATATATTTATGTCATCTTCAGGGCTACAACATGATTGTTTTACAATTAGCACTACTATTACTACTATTTGGTAATTTATTACATTTTAATATGTACAGTAACAAAGAGGAATTTATTGATAAATCAGTTATTACGACTATGGATTATTTTGTTATACATTAACATAAGGATATTGTTATAATTATTCTATTGCTTTAGAATTATTGCATAAGTAAAGAGATCACTATTTGATTACCTTGGAAATCTGTTTATGTTGCAGCATTCTTATTTACGTATCTTATTTACTTAATTCTTATTAATCATTAAACAAATTATATTCTCATTAATCTTATTATTCTCATTAAACAAGAAATTATGGTGAATTAATTTTTAAGTTGAGTTCTGAGTTGAAGAAAAAATTTCGTATTTTGGAAAAATATAAGACAAAATTAAATCAAGTGGAAACAGACATCCAGTTTTTAAAAGCATATATATTATATATATATATATATATATAATAAAATAAAAAACGAAGGAAACACACAGAAAGACACAGACATAACTCACATCGATATTTCGACAATCGTCGTCATCAGGAGGTGCGAAGAGCGAAGATCGAAGAGTCCCGCAGGAAGACAGGGCGGTACTGAACTCGGAAACCGCAGCCAGTACCCCACCACTTACCACCAAGCGGGGGAAGGGAGGGAAGGAAATGAAGAGCCAAATTAAGACGTAAAAGGAACGAGTAAAAATTATAACTATAAAAAATTATAAAAAAGTAGATAAATCAAATTAAAATTAATAAAAATAATAAATAAAAAGTAAAATAGAAAATAATAAATAAATAAATAAAAAATAATAAATAAATAAATAAAAAATAATAAATAAATAAATAAATCATAAATAAATTATCGGTTGAGGTTGAGTCCGGGGAAGAGCGAGCATCAAGTAAGCATATGTATGCCTCCTCTGAAGCTCTTAGGGTAACTTTATTGTTGGATTCGGGGATCTGTTTCAGGATCTGAACCCTGAAACAGTCATTGAAACTGAGTCCATGCGAGTTCGCATGGATGGCTACAGGATAGTTACTGCGTTGACCGACTGAAGCCCTATGACCATTCATACGAAGGCTCAACTTATTAGAAGTTAAGCCAACGTAAAAGGAGTCACACTGAGTGCAATCCAGTTGGTAAACACAGTTGCTCGAGGTACAGGAGGAATTGACCTGAACCGGGTAGGAACTATGGTGGAGAGGGGAATCGAAGGAAGGATTAGGATTAACAATCAGGCAAGTTTGACAGCCACGGCGTCCACATTGTTTCATTCCAGGAACAGGATTGGAAGGCTGAGGGGAAATATGAGAGAAAATGCTTTTTAGATTGGCAGGTTTACGGTAGGAAATAGAAGGGGGGTGATTAAAGATGGAAGAAGTAGAAGTAGACAGAATCGGAAAAGACTCCTTAATAACAGTTATGTCTGTGTCTTTCTGTGTGTTTCCTTCGTTTTTTATTTTATTGTAAAAAAGTCCGCTGGACCGTTTCTTTTAATTGGTATATATATATATATATATATATATATATATATATATATATATATATAACTTTAAATTACACAAAGCACGACACAGAAAAAAGAATAAAAATCACACTTACAGAATTCAATATTTCGAACTGTTGTTCGTCATCAGGAGTAGACTAGAAGAGAGGACGAAGTGAGAGAGATCTCCCCACGTCGAAGAACGGAGCGTGAATATATAAATATATATATAAGCAATAAAAACATGTTATTATCTTAAAAAAAAAATAATTCTGTAGACTAGGGTTTATACAAAAACCGATATTTTAGAAAACCGGTATTCGAATAGTAATTTTTCCAGAAAACTGATTTTAACTGGTTTTGTTTTTGCTCGAATATTCTGTAATTCGAACAACAAGTTTTAACAGAAAATTTAGGGTGATTAAAAGCAGTTTTTGACTGAAATTATTTACTGTTCAATTTTATTGACAGTAAAACTTTTTTATGTAATTTAGTAGAACAAAGAAATAATAGTTGACAAGGATGCATATGATACATATATGAATATGATATGTTGACAAGGACTAATATGATGAATAAAACTCTTCTTAATGCCATAGTATTGATAAAAAGATATATATGAATGGTCAACTGGTTGTGTTGTGCAAATGAAAGAGGAAAAAGAAAGTATATCAATGAGAAAATAGGCAAAAATGTTTCTGTTTTGACAAAAACAACTGTATCTTTCTTTTTGCATTTATAAAAGCACCTAAACTCTGTACGCGTCTATTCCTGATCAAACATGGACACATACACAACCCTACACTCTTCTTGAATTTTGAAATCCTTTATATATATATATATATATATATATATATATATATAGTTAGCTTCAGCTACTCAAAGGGACTACTTCTGCCCGATGACGACGAATGTCGAAATATCGTTGTGAGTCTTTTTTGTGTGTGTTTTTATCTGTTTTCCTCTTTCCTTTGTGAAGTATATATATATATACAATGATCAAACCACAATATGAAATGGGAAAACAAGACTAAGATCTTTCAACCGTAACAAGCGGTCTTCGTGTCTTCGTCAGAGTCAAAAACCAACTGAATTATATATATATATATAAATGATCAAATCACGATATGGAATGGGAAAAGAGGACTAAGATCTCTCAACCGTAAGAAGCATTTCATATTGTGGTTTGATCATTGATTGTTATTTCACGTGTTTATGTAATATATAATATATATATATATTATATATATATATATATATATATATATATTATGTGTGTGTACCTATGTGTGTGTATGAATAGAATGAAATTCACGTTCCTTGAAGTAATATAGACTAGCATGAATCAGTTTTTCTCTTAGGTTTTGGAAAGCTGTCTAAAATAGGAGTATACAAATAAAATAAACAAACGTTAGATTTTCAAAGCATATTAACTGATTAAAAAGTGAAAATAAATTGTTTGCATAATTTATATGGCTTCTTAATAATAAATTAATAGTCGATTCAAAATCATTAAAGTGGTGTTTAGTTTTCACATTTCTGGAATCATTAGTCGAAGAATTTGTATTCATCATTGAAATCAGGTTGATTTCCTTAAAAGAGTCGATGGAACAGAATAATGAAGGTTTAGTCGAGCACAGGAAAGTAAAGGGGGCAAAGGAGAAGCTGTTTAGAAGGCAAATCGATTCCCCTTGAATTTGGTTATGCCAATAACCCAGATAGTGTCGTTAGACCGGATCTAAAGCTCTGGCGAAGAGAAAGTGGTCAGGTTGAGCTTCCTAAGTGCTGCATCATTCGCTCGGTAGACATTCATGGAAGCGGTAATGCATGTCGGATGGATCTTCAATGTGTGCTGACTGTGGTCGTAGGGCGCTCAAGCTCGACAAGAGGACTGACAAAGTCTACAGGCCTTCAAACGACGCAATGGCGTCATAAAGACAAGTCATCAAAGTAACAACTTTATACCGTTTAGGTATAACTTCAGCCAATATTCAGAAAAAACGGCTATATATTAAACTCTACAGTGCACCAACAAAAACTCTACGTTCACCAATTCCTGTATTTTCTTTAATTGAATGCCACCCAGTTTTTGACTATCTAGTCAACTTTCCTGTCCACTCAAGACCAGACATAAAAGGGTCCAGCCTTCGTAATATTGAATAGAGAAGGAGGTACTGCTGTTTGTTTTCTATTAGCTATGAACTAATCATATGCAATTCTCATTAACGAGGGCTGTCACCCATTCAAATACAATCCACAATATTTCTTAAGTTCTATTATCTATTATGAATTAATTTAAACCAACACAGCGATGTAACCTTTTAATTTAATTAATAAAATTTCTTTATGAACTACTGATCTCTACTATATTATTTTCAAATAATCTATTTTACTGCAAATAAATATTAAAAAATACTTCTATCTGTTATAATTCAACCAAAAGTGTGAAATCTTTAACAACTCAGCCTAGACCTGGGAAAAGGATTTCCTGTCAACATATAACCATTACCTTGTTTAGGGAATATCTGGATGAAAGGTCTCAGAACATAGGATATATCTTAAAACGCTGCTAATTGCTAAAACATATACCTCTTTACCGTCAAGGAGCTGAAAAACTAAAACTAAAGGTACATTTTGCGAAACACAAATAGGAATTTGTTCTGACTGCGTATCATACAAAAAGAATCCAAAGTATAAAGAAATTTGAAAATTACAAATCAATAGTGTTCCATGAAGTTCTGAAATTACTGAAAAAACTAACAAAAATATGAAATACTACACATGAAAGTGATGTAAGCAAATACATCATTTTTATCAAACTTGGTAAGTGAGTCCTCTACAAATTGGCAATGACTGAAGTAAACATTATTGTTGTATCTTCCAGTATTTGGTTTATCCGAGATTGAATACTTCACCATATATCGCATTTTTTTTCTAAACCGTGCCCCTAGCGGGTGATAACGTCAGTCGTTTACCGGCTTTTTTTTTTGATCGGTGATTCTACAGATTCTCCTTTGGGAGTCCTAAATTTTGCCTAACTCAAGTTCTTTTCGAATAGGGGTCTTTAACAAGTACCTGACATCGTATAGCCTCGGGACCAATATATAGCCTCTGAGTATGTCCGAAGGATGACGTACTCAGATTTATTAACCTCCCGCATGAATAAATCGAGGTCCAGGTGGGCATCGAACCCCGGACTACCAACCCAGAGAAGAGTACGTTAACCACTGAGCTAACCTGGCCCCTATATACCAGCAGTATACCTTACATACCAGCGGTTTTTATTTTCTGGTTGAATCAGGTATGTAGACTTCCTGCATATGACCTTAAGATAAAAAACCATCATAATGCGTGTTTTCGTAAAAAATCCAGGAACCATTTTTAAAACGAACAATAAAATGTCACTTCCTGGGTTGTTTCTACCAATAAAGATAAATATAAAAAGATTTCACATAAACACGTCAAATAACAATCAATGATCAAAACACAATATGAAATGGGAAGACAAGACTAAGATCTTTCAACCCTCGTCAAAGTCAAAAACCCAACAAACCCAGTTGGGTTTTTGACTCTGACGAGGACCGCTTCTTGCGGTTGAAAGATCATAGTCCTGTTTCCCCATTTCATATTGTAGTTTGATCAAGGATAAATATGTAAGGAGAAAAAAATATTTTGTTCATATAAAAAATGTTTCATAATTAATTAGGCTTACTGAACAATGTTCCTGTAAATGTTATAAAGGACATGTAAATGTAAACTGGAAGTTATGTGGGAAAATAAAAAATAAAAGTTTGATACTTTCATTATATATATAAGCTATAGCAAAACAAATTCATGTAAGAAACTTTTATTTTTTTGAAATAATTTGGAACTGATTAGAGTTATTCAGTAGTATTCAGCTGTGTGTTGATAAACAAGTCCCTTCATCATGGGTGACAAAATCAGGACTCTCTGAGACAGCGGTGACAGCCATGTAGTATTGCAAAGTGACAGACAACCCAAAGACAGCGTTATTGGGTTGTTGAATATTGATCAGACATCTTCGAGGAAATCTTGGAATAAAATCACAACTAAACTCGTGAAAACTAGTTTTCTTTCTAACCCATAATACACCCTTGCTTAACTCCACTATATTATCCCTTTTTAATGACCTGCGATACTAAATCACATTAATTCACTGTTATATTTCAAATATTGAAATTTATCCAAAACTTTTAATTTATATGTTTTTACGGGTTTTTTCAGCCCAGAGCTTTTCTAGTCTTACATTTCTTCTCCTCTAGTTCATAGAGTTATATTTCCTTTGCCTTAAGCACTTTTTTTCTTTATATGATTGAGAGACTGGCAAATGCAGAAATTGATGAGGATTCCTCTAGAAAATATTGCACCTAAAGAAGATTAATTATATATTAGGTGCTCTAAATTTGTGTTAACTCATGCACATCTAGACTAGGGATCTTTAACGTGTACCTGACATCGTACAGGCTCGGGACTGACGTTTCAACGCCCACTCTGAGGAACGACTTGATCAGATTTATTCACGTTCTACATGAATATATCGAGGGCCAGGGTGGGTATCGAACCATGGACCTACCATTTTGAAAGGCGAGCGCGTTACCACTGAGCTAACCAGGCTCTTTTAAGTTCGGTTACAAATTGGTTGATTAAGAGATATGATTGATCCAAAGAAGAAGAAAACAATAATATAAACCTACTAGTCATAAAACAATGTTGTATCTCTTGAAGGACATTATTAAGACATTATAACATTATTAGTAACTTCTTCTCTTTTTTTAAATAAGATCGAAGAGGAATTCAATGCATTCATTACTTTGACGTCTGTTTCGACTGAAATAGCAGTAATACAATATTTTTTTACAACTGCACTATATATCGAATTTGAGTGTACGATAACATAAAGAAGATATACATACTTCTAAGCATCTTAACATATTATTGAATGCGGGTCATAGTTTAAGAATAAACATTCTACATACATACACACCATCCTGTACCCTCAAGGACAGACATATCAGCAGATTTAGTATAAATGAAATAGTTTCAAGCACCTGAAAATATGAGTTCGAATATATAATACAACAGGGAGTTGGGTCACCTCTGGCAAACGTAGCATATGATAGACGGAAGTTGATTTAAAATGTACACGCAGTAAAAAATATCACACTTAGGTACAATGATTGGACATTCTTTTCAAAGGTTACTCTTTTAGTACTCATTATAGCAGTTTAATCATTCTTTAGAAATTGAAGAAATGAACATCACCTTTCATTCTGTATTGGTAAACCTTTCAAAGAACCTCAATCTAGCCTAACTAAAACCTAGTAATATACACTGTACTGCTCCAACTGTCCCCATTGCTTAAGACAAAGATAAACTTGAGGTTTACTTGGCTTGCTTAACCAAGTTTATAAGTTTGTTAATTAGTTAAGTTTGACATACCGGCAAGTGTGACCACAGTCGCTACCTCACATCCATGCACATTCAAACTTATCAGCATTATACTATGCCGCTTTGAAATTGATTAATCCTTGATTTATCATTGTTTATATGAGTTAAAGAATAAATCGCGAGTATTCGAGCAGATTTGTATTTATCTATGAATCGATCAGAAGTTTAAAAATGAAATAATATTCAATCACAATTATGTTTAAATTGAATAACATACATGAACACAATTAACAAACTCTTTTCGCCACCAACCCTATTTGTACTGACTTGAAAAAAAATATATTAACATTCATAAAAACTATTATCAAAATTAATATCAGAAATCTAATTTTAGCCATAAAAATGATTGAATTAATTCTTACATTTCACACATTAAAAGGGATAAATATAAGACCAGAGTTTAATAAATATTCAATCTAGCCTGTTATTTCTTTCTTCCTATCGCACAAATTGTACATTTGATACTGTTCTGAACTATGTTTCAAATAAACAGCGTTGTATAACATTTAGTTTATCTGTCTTTTTTTTATTTATAACATATTGCAGAAAGTTTTTTTTTATTGTTTAAACCGATCCCCTAGCGGGTGATAACGTCAGCCGTTCACCAGCTTTTCGTTTGATCGGTGATTCTACAGATTCTATATCGGGAGTACTACATTTTGCCTAATTCAAATGAATTTCGAGTAGGGATATTTAACGAGTACCTGACATCGTATAGGCTCGACACCGACTGCTTAACGTCCTCTCCGAGGGACGACTTACTCAGATTTATTTACCTCTCGAATGAATAAATTGAGGTTCAGGTGGGGATCGAACAAAGGATTACCAGCCCAGAGGCGAGTACGTTAATCACTGAGCTGACCTGGCCCTCTTGCAAAGAGTTACTCCTGAATCCGAATTGTTTGTCCTTTCAAGCACTTGGTTTTCTATCCTTTTCATTCCCTATTTTGTTTCTACTATCATTAGATGAAGGAAGTTCACTAATATGAAACTGAAGAAGAGTTAAATGACATAAAGAAAGAAGGAATGAGCGAGTTCAACCAAAGCCCCTAAAGATAATGAAACCAAAAATTGTTTACTAGTTAGTGTATAGATCGATATATTTTATAAATATAAATGATATTTTTGTTCATTTCTTAAAATTTCAGAGGTTTCATGCTACTTAATAGTGTATCCGATTTATATAGTTACATATTCTAGAGTATAATGGTAATAAATATGCGAATATACTAGTTAGGTTTGTGGATTGTCAAAGCTAAAGGACTAATATAGTTCAGTATTTCGATAAAGTATTTAAGATTTGAGGTTGTCATGTTGGTCATGACTTTAGCTATTTCATTGTAAACATTGAAAACTCTGGGGCAATGTTGGTCATTACTCCAGTGATTTCATGATAAACATAGAAGATTCATCTTTTCCATACTGTCTCTTATAGTAATTATTCATAGAAGGAATGAGTAAGAAAACTAAATCCATAATCAACTCTAAACAAATTTCAAAGTGACATAGAGGAGTATTCCTGATTTTTTCTTGCCATGGTGCTAATATATTTTCGTACAGAATTTCTGATTTTTTTAGAATTGTTTATTTAGGACCTCATGGTCAGGATCTCCGATCATATATGATTAAGGTCGAGCCACTACGGTTTACAAATGCACTGGACTGATTGAATGAGATCTATATAATAAGTAGACTCTTGGAAAGATCCGTACATTAAGTAATGAAGGAAAAAGAAAATGTCTGGGTTATTTTAAAGTATGTGACACCGTGTATAGTTATTTTATTTACTTTAGTGTAAATGCCCCTTTGTTTAGGATCGCTGGGTTATATATTCTAGGGTGAGATAATGGAATGTTAATATTCTTAATTACATGACCTCCATAGTGGCAAATTTATTTACTTTACAGTATATAAATACAGTAGTTAGTGTATAGTATATAGTGTATAGTATAGTATAGTATAAATGATATTTATGTTGATTTCTTAATGTTTTAGACGTTTCGTGCTACTAAATAGTATATTCGATTTGATTACACTATTGTAATCCATCCCTTGGATGGATATGTTATATACTTGAAATATTTGACACTATGTTTGGTTAATAATTTATTTTAAGTTAAACATTGAAGAAGAGTAACACACAGAGTAAAGGAACACACTTATTTAACTAATCTGTGAAATCCAGATTTCACCGATTTTTGTGAAATCTGGAAAATCCGACTTCACGAGAAAAGAGAGAAGGAAACCAAGCACTGTGTTTATATACTCTGTGTCTTACACCTCTTTGATTTTGGT